>CM056168.1:52417282-52473847 GCA_029691765.1 Entomobrya proxima
ATAGTAAACAAGTTTCTCATGAATTTGCAATTTTGTAGGTATAATTAATTAATACTAGTCAAAGACCTTATGAGCCCTCTTAAAAGTATCCTGAAAATATTGTCTACATCAGAACGAAATTATCCATTAGTGAAAAATTTGTGTTGAGTTAATTCAGTTTTATTGTTCTTTTGATTTACTGGATTTATCATTCAGGTAAAAATGCTTATGAAAGGTAACATCATATTGTATAAAGGACAGTAAATGTTGTGCAATTATTTTTCTAAATACTTTTTGATGATTAGTAATAGGGTTAACAATAAATTACACTCGATATTCTACAACTGACAATACAATTTCATGTAATACAAAATTGCCCCTTTTGACAAAGTTGTACATACATTTCACACAAACTTATTCAAACAATCTATATTTTACGTTTATTTATATAAAATAAATATTATATACAAGTTTTTGATTTTTTAAAACTTCTGGAATAACCTACATCAATACTAGTATTGAACACACATCACGTTTCAGCACAGTTATAACCTTTTAACTAAAGTGTAATCATATATGCACTGAAAATACACATCAAATCTGTAGTCTGGACATAATTCTTTTTTTAAAAGTTTCATATAACCATACATAGCTCACATTTCGTGTAAAAATTAATATATTTTTTTCAGCAACTTGCTCATAATCACGTGTCTACATGCACTAAACACTGTTACAACTCGTGACCCACATCATATTTACCATCAAACTTGATCCTATATGCTTACGTACACATTTCACAAAAAAAGGATACAAGTCCGACACTGTTACTCAATCCATGTCCTACATCCAACTCTGTCACATAATATCTTTTATCCCATCATCTTCACAATATTGTTTACCAAACTAGGAAATTCAATAGTAAATATTTTGTCATCTTGCAAAATCTTCCATTAGAGTAAACAGTGTCAAACTACAACAACAACAAACAATTCATGTACTACGTCGCTAACCCAGAAATATTCTCAGAAATTGTCAAAAACAAGTATACATTCTATCAAAACGCATCTTATATTTTCTTAACGCTGTAATCACTAGTTTGTCGCGTGTCTCTTCCATGTGCCACCTGTCAAACCACTTGACGTGCTTAGACATGCGTGACTTATGCTTGACTTAACTTACATTATCATATTTATTTTGTAAAATCAAGCAACATTTCACGTCACTAAACCTATTTCTCCAGAAAATATTTTTCAAGCCGCTTTCATCATTTTTTCAAATAAATACTTCATCTCTAAAATTATTTTATTTCTTAAATTTTCATTATTTCTAGCGATATATGCACAGGCCTATCAAAACACGTATGCTCCTCACTCCCCATCCCACCTCTCTCTATATCATCTTCACTAGTCATATCCAAACTAAAAAAGCTTTCTGGTTCAATATCTCTACTACTTGTGTTTGTCACTGAAATATCTTGTTCCATTTCCTCCGAAAAGTCTTCATCCTCCCTCTCTCTAAATCCCACTTCTACTCTACTAATTTTCCTCTGACTTATTTGCCTACCCTCAAATTGGTTGTCTGTTGACACCAACTCCTCATCATCAACTTGACTTTGATGATTCTGCTGTCCTCTCATTCTTTTCAAAAGCTGCTCAGGAATAATTAACATTCCCCAACTGTTAGCCGCAATTTGTTTGCCCAGCTTATTAATTCTTCCACTGGAACAAATCTCATTGTTATTTGGCTTTTCATTTGAAAACTCTACAAAATGCTGGGAATGAGGATGTTCTTTGTTTGCTGACGAATTGCAACTGGATGAGCTTGTGGTTGAGCTGTAAGCACCACTACTCCAGCTTGATGATGAACAAGTCATTGGCATTATATTTTTCTGGTGGTGAGGTAATGAGGATGAAACTTGAGTGCTAATTTTGTGTTGCTGTTGGTCAGATGGATCTATAGAGATTTTTTCCAACAGTGGTCGAGTTCCGGTAGGGTCATCACTTAGATTGCTACTGTTTCTATGAAGACTATTTGGCTTTTGGCTATTGCGAGATTTGTCCCGTAAAATAGTTTGCTTTAATACGCCATTGCTAAAACTACGCACTATTAAAGGTGGTGGTGCTGATGCATTGGATAAAACCAGAGAGTTTGAAAATGGATATTTTGTGGAAGGTTTACCATTTATTTGGGAATGAGTATTTTGGCTTTTAGAAAGAATGTTTTGGCTACTGGATTTATTTTTGGGTAAAAGCACCGCAGGACTGGATTGTGATTGGGGATTAAGAACGTTTAGAGTTTGTGAGCCCTCGTCAGAGCCATTGGCAGAGTTTTGAAGTAATGAGCCGTTGTTTAGAGCGGATAGACGAATGGGTTGTTTGGTAAATGTGGAATGTCTAGAGTTGCCGAGAATGCGTACGTGGAAGAATTTGCGAACGGCTATTTGTACCTAAAAATATGAAACATATTTTATTGGCTTGTTTGTCATTCAAAATATTTTACATGTAAAATTTCAAGTGAATAGGTTTTTGCTGCTTTGTTCTTACCTCGCCGTTTCTAAAGCAGTAGAGAAAAGCTAGAACCAAACCTTGAGTAGAGGTAAGCAAGTGGGTGGAATAGGACCAGAGAGCAAATTGAAAAGGAGATTTCTCCAGTGGAGCGTCAAGCATGTTTAACAGGTTTGTGAGACCGAGAAGCGGTAGTAGGACTAGAGCTGCTTTTACCGCTTTCCTGAAAGTAAACAAAAAGCGGAATAATAATATGTTATAGTGAGATTCTACCAGATTTGGGATATTGAGTTGAGGACCGCTTTTAATATATTTGCAAGCGGTGAATGTAGTATATTATGTATTTGGATTGAATTACTAAATTGTAGTAAGAAATGTGTAAGGAGAATAGATGTTCACAAATATTTGGGGTTTGCTGAACACGCGTTTTGGTTAATAAGAAATGTTTTATGTTTTTATTACTATCTCTCGCAAAACGAACGTATCGTATTGCCCCAGAATTTATTCACCATAATTTTATAATATCATTTGCAGTACATTGGCCTGTCTATAAATAAAAGGATTATCCATTAGACTATTTCTTTTAAATTCTAAACTTGGAGTATCTTCTTATCCAAACCTACTTCCTTCTTTGATTTCACTGACGTTTCTCTATCGCATGTTATAGTACAAATGCCTTGCTTTTGTGCTATCCTGTTTTGGAGTGCCACGCACGCTATCTGATTTCTGACCTAGCTATGGCTGTTTCTAAAGACATTTTTGTTTGACGTAGACGTAGACATGTGTGCAGGACAGATTGAATTGTTGTGTCATTTCAACCTACGATATTGCATTAGTTGGAGTGTGGGCATTTCTCTAGGGAATGAATGTCAGCCACAGACAATTTTATACCGAGTATCCATCCTAAAAACGCGGGTGGAGTAGTGGAGCTACTAGGTTTGAAGAAAAACCGGAAATCGGCTTTGTAAACACTACCAGTTATATTTGTAAGGTTAGGAATGTCTTTTTGCACGTGTGTGGTGACATCATGATTATATATTATGCAGGTGGTTCTATTATTTAATGCTATCTATTTAGATAATATGTTTTGTAAGAGCTTACATGGCTTGTTGGGTTTCTGATGAGTTGGACTGCCGAAGTTTTGTTATCAGCACACGCAAAATATTCAGAAGAAATGCTAAGTTTACCTGAAAAGAAGACCAAACAAAAGCATTACAAATGCTTCACAATTTTAAAATGCTGGCATGGCTTTTGTGTTTTAAGACAAACTTACCATTAAAACAGCTAATCTTGGTCCTTCCAGTATCCAAAAATACAATGTAAAGTTATAGCCCCACCAACATCTGTACGTCAAAATAACAGTCTCTATTTATTAGGCATGTCACTAGAATGCGAGTTTCATGAAATATGCAAAAACTTACGTTGCTGTGCCATAATGCAAATGCGTGACAACAGCCCAAGCCACTGTCAATGGAATAGGAAGTATCCAACCAATAATGGGATAAACTAGTGGAGAAAGCTTTTCCTCGAATACAGTAACTACACATACAAATCAAAAGTCAAATGAAATATTTTTACACATTTTTATGCAAAACGTTTTCACGCTCTGTTAAATTTTTACACCCACCTGTAATCATATTGTGTAGAAACAAACCTTCAACAAACATCCACATAAACATGGCCGTTCTAACGTATTCTAAACTGATGTAGCTAGCCTCGCACAAAATTGGCTGAGCAATTAGTAATGCAAATTAGAAAAATGTCAATAAAATATATCATTTAGAGCAAGAGTTTTTATTGAATATTGAAAATGTCATTTTTAATTGGGATATATTTTACCGTATTATCTATTCCACGTCTATTCTCCTGGCTAAATGCCCCATCCTCACTAGATTGATTATCTGATGTGTGGGAGTACGCAGTAAAATTTGTATTGCCATCGGTTGAATCTTCAAAACTGCGTGTAATAGCTTGGTCTGTGTATACAACTAGACGAATTGCCACTTGAACTACCATAGCAATAAATAGGTGTCTATGCAGCCTTGTACGGCTGTTGCGAAGGGTTCTGGAATCAAAATATATGAAACTTAAGTTAAAAACAGTGTAATGGCAATAATTTTAAAATTTTGTTTTAGTTTCCTCGTTTTCTCAAAAATATTAACTCTTAAGTTGTACCACATGCTGATGATCTACATTGAAAATTATTTTATTTTGCACAAACGCTGATTCTAAACGTCGTCAAAGTGCAGCAAAAATTTATTTTTTTGATTATATGCAGTTTTTGCTTAAAAATATTTAAACATTTAAAAATCTTAAACTTGCTTTCCTTTTTAATCCTCTTTACACTAGAAATTAGATTAAGGGCAAATAAGAAAATCAATTCTCACAAATTTCCCTTTTTTATATTTAATGACTCTTTTGGGAAAACGGCTACCAGAAAGCGCCTTTATTATCTTTTTCTAAGAAACAACATTCCATAAGACGTATTTTCTATGCTATATCATGTATCTCTATCACCCCGATGCACTCTAACCCAACTGACTCCACAAAAAATATAGACTAATACAACCCAATATAATAAAAAATGATAAATACTATACCAAAAACATATTGACATCCAAGAAATATATTGCTTCCTTCCACGTGTCAAGCAGAAATGAGGGGATTAGACAATGAAAAGTGACACTTGCTTTATTATCCATAGACCCAATGCAGACCCAGACCCAGTCTATCTTGAAGATGTTCTGATGATAAGTAATACGCTGATGCTAGTATTTTTTGTATGTCTCTCTAGTTAAGTGGAAATATAGAGATGATGGGAAATGAAACATTTTATGGAAGAATGGCTTAAGGACTGGTTGGACTAGTCAAGATATTTTTTGTGAGCTAAGGGCACCTTGAGTGAATTCTGAGAAAGACAGAAGGAAACTAGGCTCGGATAGATATTGTGGAAATGATAAGTGGCACTAGAAAACAACCCCACTTCAAGTTTATTGTGTAGACGGCATCTTTTTTGTAACGGTTTATATTGCGAATTGCGAATATTTTATTATAACAATTTAGTACTGAATTCATTTAAAAGCTTATTGCACAATTGACAATCATACTGTTTGACATGTCATGTAATATTTATAAGTTTCTTACCTGAAGTTGTAGAAAATCAAAAGAGACACCAAAAGTGCTGCTAGGGACAGAGAAAGGCCAATAAATTCCAGAATTCTTGTGTTTGCCGCAATATTGAACTTTGTCTGTGGTTGAGCAGAGTGCAATGTGGTGAGTGGTAAAGATGGAGTTATTGATGCAAAAAAGACAGATAATATGAAACAAAAGAGAAAATGAAATATTTATTGGAATTGTCAGCAATATTTTGCATTTTTATTAGATTTTGTTTTAAGAAAATGCTGATACTTTGAAAAAATGTGGCCATTTTGTAACGTCAGATAATAGAAATATTTGCATTCTATAACCAGTGCAGTGGCATTTTAAATCATATGCTAATACAGTTTTGTTCTAAGAATTTAAAGGTGGAAATATTTTTAGATGCTTTCATTTTCATTGACAATTTTAATCTTTTTCTTGGGAAAGGATTTCTATCAGTTTTGCTAATGGATTTTCACTTTTCATGCTAAAACTAATCTCAAATATATAAGTAAGCTGTATATAAGATAATGACGTCACAAAACAGAATCTTAGAATCAAAATTTTGCAACTATGCATTTACCTGAGAGTCATTATTAGTTCCTAGTCGTCTCATAATTTCTTGTATTTCTGGAGTTAAGCAAGAAGTGTAATTTGTCCAGCCAACAGGACCTGGAACACCGTTTCGGTCCAGCCACTCGCCTGACAAGCTGCATATTCTAAACGCCGACTCTATAAAAGAAATGCCGGTTTGCATTAATTTTGAGAATCTTAAATGTCAAGGTTTTCTTGGAAGTGGTTTTAATTCAGCAAAAAAAGAAAACGTACTGGTTACATCAGATCCTTTAAAAGATGGACACCCCGCCGACGCTGTGGTTCCAGCTGGTGTGGGCCCAAAGCAAGACAGTCCGTCCCAAATTGGAGGACAGTGGCTTCCTGGTATATAAAAGTGAAAGCAAATGCATACATAAAATGAGGAAACGTTGACAAATTATTTGAAACATTAAAGGAAGATTTTCTGTGTAGGTTGAACACACGCTTATATTAAGCACACACGATAATGCATGAGAAACCTAATGACTGGAATAGATTTTGAGTAGTGTTGCTATTTTTCTTATCCACACGTATTATCAGGCGTATGGAGCTTTCAAGGACTATCAAGCTAAAATCTAAAGCCACTGGCTACGAATATATTTTTGGAAAAACTGTTGAAGATTAGAATTATGTTTGCTATAAAATGTCAAGGAAACCCGGAGTAATAATGCAACGGCTACAGCATCAATTATAATACATAGGCCATCTTTATAAGCCCGTATTTGTGGGCGGATTTATTTTCGCATAGATGTAAACAAGATTGACAAGCGTAAAGGTTAAAGTTAAGATTGTATGCAAGAATTGACCGGATTAGTAAATGTTGGAAAGTCTTATGTACGCAACGCACATATATTTAAGAATGTGACTTAAGTAAATCTTATATGTTTTTGCTTTTTGTATCATAATAGCAAACTGTTGTCTCACAAATTGTGAGCTTAGGACAGCGGCACACGGCATGCATTTTATGAAGCCCTTTGGTTGACCATGGGATAATACTGCTATTCACGCAGAAGAAATATCACGTAAATGTTTCTAAAGTTTGTTGACGTTACGTAGTTCCAAGACCTAATAAAGCCTTCACTTTTATCGGCTATGTAATAATCCATACAATAACATAGATGTTGTCCCAGTTTTGACAGGTCAGGTTATATCATTTGACAACATAATATTTACTGATTTTAAAACGCTGTCAAGGTTATGTGCATTACGTAAAGCTTATTTCCCAGAATATTTTACATGGTTGACGTCTAAAGATGCCAGAGTAAAACTTGTAAGTTCTAAAATTCCAAGGCATTTTAAAATTTTGGAATTACCATGAGCAGGGAATAATTGGATGCAACTTTGAGCTCATTATCTGAAAAATGTGTCCTTTCAACGCTAACAGTCTTAAAAAAGGACCAAATCGTCTTAAGACTTTTCTTTGATAAAACGGTTAAAACAAATTTTGTGAACTTAAATATTCATTTTAAACCTTTTATCTTATCATTTCAAAGTTTAGCGGCTAGGAAATGGCACAAACGACAAACAACAACAATTTAATGAGCTACATTATGAGCATGATCATTAACGAGTATGGCATCTTGACTTCTCATAATTTCCATGTTATAAATTGGCAAGTTTATGTATCAATGTATTGAGTTAAAAATGAGAAAAAACAAGATGAAGTTTCTGCGTTGAACTCCATCATCTATTCCCAAGAGACCAAAAATCCTATCTTTGCCAATTTTCCTTCCTAGTGGGATATACCTTCCTAGTTCCAGTTTCAAATTACAGCCAAAACTGTGGAAAGTTTATCACAAGTTTATTTAATCCAGAAACATCCCTATCATTTTTATATGCTACGTACATGATATACTAAGGAGACCGGTTATTTGCCTCTTGTCTTATTATTCTTCTAGTCTAGAAAAAAACTAATTGGATTTTTTACAAAGTACGTAGAAAGCAACTCATGACTCATGCGACTTGTTATTTTACATACTTACATTACAGTTTCTGGAGCTTTCTTTTAATTTATGTGCGCTGTTTGAATGTCACATTAGATAATTGTGCTCCTCTGAGTTTCATTATTTTACATAATCCAGAAACTACAGCGCATTATGCAAATAGCAAAGTAAAAGACAGTCAGAGAGAAAGCAAGATACGCTTGGAAGTTTTTACAAAAAGGCATATATAAGCCATTTCTACGAAATAGTAGGAGATTTACATTAACGTGGGATTTCACAAGGAAGAGTGAAACCTAATCTCAGGCTAAGGACGTCTTAAGCCGAAATAAATCTTGAGTAAAATAATACATCACGTACCTGTTTTTGTCAGATTTCCGTTCAGATTACCCCAGTCGCGAGATAAGCACGCCTTAGCGTTCCCGTTTAGCTCCATTTTTGCTGAGTATTAGTGTGATGGGTTTATGTTCAAGTTTATTATGTCATAGCACAGTCGTAGCAACACTTACGTTTTATTTAAACGGAAATTAATAGAAATTGTCTTATCATTACATAATTGCACGTTAACATAAATAATTACTAATGTAACTCAAATTGCTATTTTGTGTATGTTTAACGCTGAAAACATTTTTGAAAATTAACACACAACTTTAAAATAAATGCATTTATTAAAGCTTATTTAATGCATTTTAATTACGAAATTTATAATCCACATTTAATAATTTTATTCCAGATAATTTATGGTTGAGGCATTTTGCAACACAACAGAAGTATAAGACCACTCAACAATTTCAAGAAATTATTCACAAAACCCGTTTCTCAAAAACACACAATTTGTAGAACTTGCTGTCGTGCTTGCCCTTTGCAAGCCACAGTAACACTGGCTAACTCAGTATTCTGCTTGTAGACAACTTTGTGTCGTAGGAGTATGCTGTGCGTTGTGCTTCATCCGTTTACGACTACAGCTCAACGCAAACTGTAAAGGCAAACAAAATTGCATCAGGATAGAGTAAGGGCGGAAGACAGAAAAGATCTGTGCACTTGTAATCTGGGGCACGTACTATATGAGCTTTTAAAAATATGATGAAACAAACAGTCTTTTGAAGCTTAGAAAGGCGTAGAAAAAATAAAAAGGCATAAAAGAAGACTCGTTTGGATGCTGTGGTGCATAACGTGTAAATGTGAAATCTTTTTGACGCTATGTAGAAATGACTTTCTGGAATAAAAATGTATGCTATCCAATGTCAAGTTGATTGTGCAAAAGAAATGATATGTGAATTTTTTAATCCATTCAAGATTTATTGTCTAACTTGTCAACAAGAAAAGCACATTTTTTAAGGTATTGAAAAAATGATGAATGGAAAATCCAAAAAATGCAAGAGGTTTGAATTTTTACACTATTATATAACACTTTGATTTTGAAATAGTAAACACTTTTTCAAAATGTTTAGCTCCACGATCAATTTCGCTATAAACCGTGTGTGTTGGTTCTTATATAACATGCAATTTCAATGCATGAAGATTTTGTGTATGCAGAAAATTCCCATTCAAGTGGAAACTTTAAGTATAGTCGAGCTTTAAGACCCATACCATACCGACACAAATGTAGATAGTTTTACTAACGAGCTTACCAGTTTTCCTGAAGCTAGGGAAAACTATAATGTGCTACATATATTAGCCCAGATTACACTATTATACATCAAAAAAATTAGCTTGATTAGATAAAAAATCGCCCAACGGAGAAAGCTGGCTTTCATTCCGCATTATACATCTTCATAAAAATCACTAATAGTATGCAAATGCAAAATCTGCCATAGGGAAAACATTCAATTGCGTTTTATATAAAATAGCAATACTTTTTGATTATATTTAATTTATTGAAGTTGAAAAAACTGATTAAGGTGGAATGGTGGAATAACTGTCAGAAAGCAATTTGCTGCTTGCGCGTGTACCACACAAGCGGCAAGATGATTTATTATTGTAGCTTGACTGCTTACACACTGCACAGTTATATATACAACCAACAACTTGAATGTTTGCTATTATTATACATTTATTTTGTTATTAGCTCAATGTATGCTCGTGCAAAATGTACAATTAAAATTAATGCAACTTCCAAATACTCCTTAATTTCGTGAATGAACACAATGAAAAAAGATAAACGCAATAAAATAATAATAACTCGTTTAGTTTTTTAAATGTCTTCAAAGGTTGAAGATCTTTACGCTTTTGATTCTGAATTTGATTATACACTAAACTCATAATAATAATAAAATTACTTTTGTAGATTTATTTCAGTATCATGTTACGTTATCTCACAGGTGAAAGCATCTGCTGAATTTTTTTACGTATTATTATGCGCGTGTAGGGGACAAATAAAAGTTAATTGACGGTATCGCTTAAGAGAAAGTGGAAATGCACAGTATTTTATACATTGTTGCATTGGTTATGGTTCAGCAACCTGAGAAATATATCTAATTTTAACGCCAACACTACTATAAAGCTTCATTCAGGTTTCGAGGATTTTAAGGTCAAATGTCAAAAGATCAAAACAAGTTTTTTGTTTTTATGGGTACGCAGACGTTTGTGTTTTAGAATTTTGAACGGCCATAGGCCAGAATAAACACTATATTTTACTCCGTATTGTTAAAAAAGCTGTAAAATAATATTTTTTGACAACGCGTACCTTTTTGCTTTTCATGCTTTTCGGTTTTGTTTGAACAACAATATAACTATTTACTTAACAATAATACCACAGTAAGTGGTTCTAGTTTCTATGAATTGTCAACTACTCCGGATGCTTGTATAGCTATACTTCAAACTCGAGAAATAAAACCTTGTGAAGCATAAACCACAAGAGTTTTCAAAAGTAATAAATTTAAAATTAAAACTATAGAGACGACAACATCACAAGGGATATTAATTTTAGTTTTCAAGATTTGGGTTAGTATGTGGGTGGATAATTAAAAACCGCAAAGCAAAAATGAATAAAGGAAACCTAAGTTTTTATTTATTACAATATTTTGTATGAAATGCAGCTATGTTTATGTAGCTACGTCTGGCTTTTATACGTTTTCGCAAAATGTTAAATGCTATGAATTAGTATTTTGAGAGTAGACGATGTGCTTTGATACACGTGCTCCGTTGGTGTTTTGAATGAAAATGTTTCTATTTATTAAATCGACTGCTGAATATGTCTACACGTGATCTACACATTTTGATGTATAGATATATTTTAATATACTCCCAATCTGCAAGGGTTCATCAAAACCACGCAACAAAACTTGCGCAAAATCCACCGTGACAGGAATTCCGTTGAACCGAAGCTGATTTTATGTGTCTTTAAGCACTGTTTATAATACTTCGTTGGAATTGCGCAAAAGTGACGAACAACGTTTATGAGGGTTCGTGGATTTTCCGTTACAGGACTTGCGCAAAAGTCATAGGTCTTAACAATGTTGATTTCACGCAATTTTTATGTTTGCTTTACTGCATAAATATGTGCATGTAATATTTGCATGAAATCAACATAAAATCAACAATACCATTTTGGTTGAAATTATGTTGCATAGTTTGCGTAAAAATCACGGTACATTTTTTTCAACACTTTGACTGGCAAGAAGAGACTATTTTCTTAAAATTAATCAAAATTTTGAAAGATAGTGTCATGTTCAATGCATACTAAGCATTTCCACGAGTGTTAACGTACAATAAATAGAAAACGCATTGAAAATGTCTTCAATATGGACGAATATTAAGCGGGAAAGTGAGTAGCCATTTCTGACTTGTACCCATAAATGCCCTACCCTACCTTTGGTCCGTTACTGAACTTTAACTAAACCTGAAGCACTTGTCTTCAGGAATCTTCACAGGCACATACTGTATCAGTATGACCTGTGCGGCAATGAAATGGATGACTAACTAATTGCTATTCTAAAATTAATGATTGAAATTAGTCGACAATACAAGCTGCAATATAGCTATGTTATTCTGAAGTGAGAATTCAACGCAATTTCCACGTAAAATTCACCTTTGCTCAGTGTTGCTCGCGCTGCATCAAAACAACGCAATTTCTACCGTGGGTTCTTCACCATTTCAACGGCCATATATTGCAGTGGATCAACGGTGTCACTTTTGCGTGATTTTGATGAAACCTTGCAGATTGGGCTAGATAGATTAATTTTAAAAGTTGCCTTTGTTCCTTTTCCTTATTTATGATTTTACAAACAGTTGCGGCAGCGACTAAAAACAGAGCTTCCCAAATCCCCTGAGCATGCATTTTTAAAAGAGCTACCGGTATTTACACGATTCAACATTTTTTATTTCTGTATTACTTTAAAAAATTAAACATGAAAAGTCACGTGTTTGAGCATTCCTCGAAAAAATAGTTTTACGGTCCCACATAATCTAAACCCTCAACCTACACAAAACTTGAATTCAACGGTTTTCTGTCCAGCCCGATGACCGGATATGGAGTTTCCCGTTTTTAAACTCTAATACAATTTAACATACAAGTGCACAAGTGTATGCAAATACTATTAACTTTAATATTGAAAAGTATTTCATAAACCATGTTCAAAGTTCACATATATTAAGCCCATAATCAACCCAGCGTATTCTGTATTGACATTAAAACAGATTGAAACCCAATACTTTTAGATTAAGATTGCAAAATGTTTCCCAGAAAAAGCATGAACCAATGTAAGCTATCATATCTTTTGTTTTCAATACTTGGTATTTGAATAGACTGTAAATTTACAATGGATTTTACTTTCTATTGTCTTGGTGTTACAGGTGCATTGTTAGTTTTGTAAAATGTTGGCTGAATGCCAAAACGCATATAAGGTTATTTTTGTAGGCGTATGTGATTATTTCCGTATATAAAGGGCGCAGAAGCAACCTGAAACAAATAATTTCGTGTTGCTATATGAAAATCATAATGTGTGCAACATTTCGTGAACTATTGGAAGTAAGCGGTAAATATTTTCATTTTCATAAACTTTATCAGATTCAATTCAATGCTTTCAGTTTAAATGAAAGCTGTAAACATCTTATTAAAAGTTCAATGACAATGTAATGACGCTTGGTGAAGAAACCAATACATCACCTAGAATCAATCAATGCGGTCATGTACAATGATATTAGTATGCAGCTATAAAATAAATTACTTTTTCCACAACCTCTTTAATGTCCACTAAAAAGCATGTCCATTGTAATGGAAATGAAAAAATTCCGATAATATACATATTGCTGTTGCATGACATTTATTACATTTGTAGCATACACAGAATAACAGAATAGTACCTTCCCAAACAAATTATTATTATTGTTACAGTTTTGTTTGAATAAGGTAAACATTCTTACAACATTCCAACTTTGAAGTTTACACTGAATAATACAGCAGTACACAATCTGATCTTAACAAGTATTTGCACAAGAAAGATCATCAAAAAAATCATTGCAAGCTAAATAATAGTAAAATAATTGTTTGATTTCTTTGTAAAACATTATGTTAAAACAAAAACAAATTATACGTTTGATTGTCAAGTTGTTAAAGTTTGTCAGAAAAACACTTAGTTACACTGGTTGACTCGGTGTTTTTAGAATACAGCATACTAAAACTGAAATGCTTACAGTGATATAATATAAGTGCTTAAAAATATATTGAAATAAACATTACATATATCACCGGTAAGTAAAAGTACTCAAGATCAAAAAAATAAATCTATTCACAACCTTTTGGAGCTTACAGTATTCAGGAACGTTGACTCACAAAACCATTTTACGATTATGTTTTGAAATGATAAGAAGTATAGATTGTGGTGCTTGATCCCACACCGTGGCTTAAATTTTATGATACATAATTAAACTATGATACCGTCAAACATACGGTCACTTAATTACTGGTGTTCTAAATAAGCAAAATTTGCTGACCTACTTCTACGTCATCCCCGAAATTAATACCTGTTGGTTTTATTTTGGTGAATTTACACCTGTTTTCCACAATCAAAGTTGCAAAATACAAACTTACTATTACACCGTAAAAGTGCAAGTCATAACATTGTATTGGCTTTGCATAAAAATGCAACAAAACAGGTACATAACATTGTAATTAATAGTAAGCAACTGTAAAAGCAGGACAAACTTACTATATCCTCAAACTGGTAAATTTTAAAGTTAAATACAGTTACAAAACCCCTAAACGATATGAGCTTCAACGCTGCCTACTTCAATAAGTGAAAACGATTAGTATTTCATTAAAATTTATACGAGTAAACAATCAAGTAAATTTGTAACACAAACAAATTCAACATTTTAGTAATAATTCGGGGTCAGGTTTCAGTTCCAGTTTTGAGTTGTATCCAGATCAACGTGCCAGAAAGCAGGACATTTATCAAATCTAAAAATAAATCGTTCCAAATCACATTTGACCATTTTCATCACCATTTAGTATTGAATAATTTAACGAAGCCCGTACCAGCATGTCATGGTTGAAGCACAATCTCTTCATAATGTCCCCGATTGCAATCAAACGCATGTCAACATTGCCAGTTTCCACAGAGCGAAGTAATGATGTGGATTGTTGACCTGGGTATAGTTTCACCTGGCTAACTTGAGGTAAAGCTTCTGTGAACAGTAAACACAGTAACGTATCAAGATTATGGTCATACTGTCATTTAAATTAAAACACTATCTGATAATGTACTTACCAGCGGCATCTGCATAATCGGCATCAATATGCATACCCGGACCCCGTTGACGTGTACTTCGTCGTAGGCTACCAGCTCGTAAGCCCATGATGGTAAATTGCACACAAACTGATTTTCTGTAAAAAATAGTTACATAATTGTATGTTGAGAGATAAGTCAATAAAATAAATTACAACGTTGAGACTACAGCTGATTTTGTGTTGTTCTATTTACCGCTTTCTCCCGATTTTTGCGAACGTTATTTCTTGTTTTTGCTTTCTCTTTTTATAAAAAATCACTGAAAAAACTATTTTCTTAAGAAAGATCTGCTTTTACAAGAAAATCAAGCTCTAAAAACGACTACTGTATTAATTTACTGAAAGTACGGAACTTGTTGCAATTTTTTTGCACAGATTATGTTCACCCATAAAACGAACATAATATATGTATAAATTATACAGATATACTATATTCTACAAGTCGCGAATAAAATGTACGCGTTCAAGGTCAGTGTGCTTGCTACTGGAAAGTTAGAACAGCACTGGCGAAAGATCACAAATGTGGGTGAGTGTATACCATCTACAAATGCGTAGTTTGAGAAAGAGAGAGAAAGGATGCTCGACTTGCTCGACTGCTACTACTTTCTCTGCTTTTCTGGGAAACGGTGGTGGTAGTGGAGAGAAAGCAGTGACTTTTCTTTAAATCCCAGAAGAAAAGTTTTGTAATGAAAACAAAATTATGGCAATTTTTTGAATGAATTCTATTGGAATGGCAATCCACTTAAAATGGAATATGCTGTGATGGATGGGGTTTGATGTAAAGTTGTCTACAAAGATATGTATAATTAGAGAATATTGAAATACAAAATTATGGTCTATTGAAAACTAAAGTAGAGTAAGGTGAATCATGTGTGTATGTAATTTGTGTTAATGTTACCACACGTTGGGTTTTAAACTTTGCCAAATTTTGTATGAAAGCATTGGTTTGAAACTTTGAAGGTATACCATAATAGAAGTTTCGTTGCTAATTGGTTATTATAGCACATGTAGTTGAATTGCAAATTAATAAAGTAAAAATTTCTTTACGCAAGCATTCTAAAATGATTTCATAAAGTAAAGCTCATAAAACCAAGAATTATTGAAAGAAGGAATTGTGTCATATTGACACCAATAGGATAAAAGTGGGAACAATTTTACTTTTGTGTAGATGATTAAATGACTTTGTATGAAATACAGGCTTACAGGTTTTAAGACAAAAAATTTTATTTGTACTGTTTCAAGCTCTACTGAAATACTATCAGTTCGTTATAAGAACTACAAATTATTGCATTTATTACTACCACACATATTATTATTGGTGTACCTTATAACTAGAATACCTATTCATAAATACATTGAGATATTTTTAAGTTGCGGAAGAATTAAAAGAGGACGTAGCAGATTCAATTCCAGAACTCCAACTTGACGTTGCCATTCTTGCATTTGACTGATTATTGGGTGCCTGTTCCAGTCTTTCTGAAGTTGAATTGTTTGCATTTTGAGTTTCTCGATTGTTTAGAAAATATTTGGTGAAATGACGAATGTTACTGGTTTCATTTTGATTATCTAAATTAACAGGTGGGGATTTAGATGCATAGCGGTTTATCAGTTTTTGCAAAACGGACTTGTCCAGTACAGGTATTTGCATTAAGAAACCATTACTCAAGCTTTGTGTAACACTTGATAAAGTTCCAGTGGAAGCATTTGTGGGTAAGGAAAGCATGGAATGACTACAGTTTGAGGAGCTACTTTCTCGTGAGGAAGTATTGCTATTAGTGTTGTAATTTTCACTGGTGTTGTCTAAAGAATCAGTATGATTGCCGGAATATTTTGTTGAATGTTTTGACTGTTTTTCTTCTGCAGCCTCAAAGTTATGTTGAATTTGACTTGGAATATTTTCAAATCCGGAGTTTGTGTTATTTGAAGAATCAATGCTTTCTTTTAGTGCCACAGAGATGGGCATGCATTTTCTGTTGAATATAGCTGGACTTCTATTTCCCAGAACTTTAACGCGGATGAATTTACGGACAGCAGATTGAACCTTAAAATACATAAAATACTGTAATTGATAAACGTTTATGTAGCAATTTGTGAAATTGTGTAATTTATTATTACCTCGCCATTCTTAAAGCAGTACAAAAACGCCACCAAAAGTCCTTGTGTAGATGTTAGCAAGTGAGTAGTGTACGACCAAAGGGCAAATTGAAACGGAGATTTTTCTAAAGGAGCGTCCAGCATATTCAGTAGGTTTGTTAGACCGAGAAGTGGAAGCAGTACAAGAGCAGCTTTCACCGCTTTTCTGTTCAGAATTTACAATAAAACGCTTGAAATGATTTGTAAAATACAGTTAAGGCTATTAGCATGCAATTTTTAATGTAATGGAAAGTTTTGTAAAGCTTTCATGAGTGGGTGGAAAACAATACAATGCAGTTTCGTAACAATCCGTTATAAGCGTAGGTGTCATTTTTTAAAATGTGCAACAAAATACCCACCTGGCTTGTTGCATATCCGACGAGTTTGACTTTTTCAGCTTGGTAATTAGCACACGTAGAATGTTCAGGAGAAATACCAAGTTAATCTATAATATTAAAAGTTACAACTTATTTTACCACCTGTGGTGTGCTGGTTATACAAACTTTTCTAATTAAATATCATGCATTCATACTGCTGTCACCACTTGCTTACCATTAAAACGACTAATCTAGGCCCCTCCAAAATCCAAAAGTATGAGGTTAAGTTATATCCCCACCAACATCTGTGGATTGCGAGGTATTATATTGCTAATGAATTATTTATTTACTGCAAAACTTATAATCAAGCCAAGAGATTAACAAACTTACGTGGCCTTGCCGTAGTGCAAATGAGTTACAACAGCCCAAGCCACTGTAAGTGGAATTGGTACGATCCAACCAATTATTGGATAAACCACTGGGGAAATTCTTTCTTCGAAAACGTGAACTTTAGCATGGAAATATAGGAGCCTACATTATATACATATTAAAATTAATAGAGTAACGATATAAATAAAAAATTTACCCGTAATCATATTATGAAGAAACAAGCCTTCAACAAACATCCACATAAACATTGCCGTACGAGCATATTCCAGACAAATATAGCTAGCTTCACATAGTATTGGCTATTAAAAATAAAAAAGTCTTTAATAAATTGCTAAAGCATTTTGTACTATTTTACTATAATATAAAAGTTGCATACCGTATTGTCTATGCCACGTCTGCTTTCTTTCATTCCAATTTCTCCATCATGACCTTCACTATTGTATGGACTCAAATAAGTGGATGCATTGTAAACCCCATCTGAATTTCCGGTATCTTCAGCAGACCGAGTAATGGCTTGATCCGTGTATACAATTAAACGAATGGCCACTTGAATGACCATTGCAAAGAATAGGTGGCGATGAAGTTTTGTTCGGCTGTTTCGTAAACTCCTAAAAATATTGAACCAAGAATCAATGATATAAATGTATCAATGTATGACAGAAACTCATCAATGCCAGCATAAAGAAAGAAGACTGCAATATTTATTGTAATTCATCGTTCTGCCATAAAATTTCAGATTCGGGAATATGAATAGATTTTCCTGAGAATTGTGCTTTCACTTGATAATAATAATAATATTGCATTTATTGTCCATGATATCATGCATGTATATAAGTAATTTGGTAAATTTTGTAACAAACTGCCAAGTATAATGTTAGAAGTATATTAATGTCGGTAAAACGCCACAAAGTATATTGTATACATTCATTCATTAGTTTTATTAATATTCTGAAAACAGTTCTCATTAATAATAATTCTTTCACGTTTGGTGCCATGCAGAAAAATTCTGCGAATTGTGCTTCATCTTACAAAACACCAAAAAGAGATTTCCACACGAACAAATACTAAGAATTTTTTCTTCTGAAGCTTCTTCTGTCTATAATTATGTTGATTTGCGTTGGCATAATCCTGACGGCTTTCAAATCTTCTTTGCCATAAACCATAAGAAGGATCAAGTAGAATAGGCTGTCAAATGAGACATGCAACTGGGAGAAGAAACTGTAGACACCGATTCTTGGAACTGGGTTAAGACACTGTGTGTGATGGGATTATTATTAATGGGATGAGATGGAAGCTATCATACTCTTTGCTTGCAGAGGTCGTTTTAAAGGTTAAACCCAAAACATTATATAGGCTGGTTACTGATGAAATTGTGCATAAAATTCTTAAATCAAAAGGAAGAATAAAATGACTTGAAAGAAAACAATAGGCAATCTGCTAATGACAGGTTATAACAGATTTAAAAATGACAAAAAGAAGAAAATGGAACTTGGCTTGAATGGCATGATTATATGATACGGTGTATATTTCATGGTGTGGATTACTGAATGGTTTTTTAAAATTACTGCAAGCATTACTTACCGGAAATAATAGAAGATCAAAAGTGATAAAAGTAGTGCCACAAGAGATAAAGACAGGCCCACAAACTCTAGTAGTCTGGTGTTCACAGCAATATTGAATTTAGACTTTGTTTGCCAAAATCACAGTCAGATTTGAAGTGGAGCAATAGAATTTATCCACCCATAGTAAGCAGGAAACGGCATGATTTTATGAAATAGTACAAATATATTTGTTTTAGCGTGTTTACAAGTGAGCTTGAATAAATAGTACAATTTTGAAAAGACTATACTATTGGCACAGCGTTGCATCGGATTTCGAGAAAGTTTTCTGTTTACTTTTCTATTTACTTTGCTTTTGTAAATGTTCAACGTTTCAACGTCAAAGGTCAGGTTTCTAACATGTGAATTATAGTAGTAAACAAGACAAATAGTAACTTGGCTAAACAAATTTTTGTGACTGCTATCCAGGTATGCTTTTAATTAAAGGCGTGTCTAGTAAATGTGATCAAAATTCAAGTGGATAAACGTGTTTACTAATGTGCTTCTACTATTTGAACATAACCTTAGCTTAGTCATCTCTGAGTAGCATTACATAGCAGCATTCAAAATTCGAATATAATTTTTTTTAATCTTGATTATTTTTATCTTGATTTATTGGGTAAAACATAAAGCAATTACAGTATAAACAATGAAGATTTTGTTAGTTTTTTGTGGTACCTGTGCATCGTCGTTTGAGCCCAGTTTTCTCATAACTTCTCTGATTTCCGGAGTCAAGCATAGTGTGTAGTTAGTCCAACCAGTAAGACTAAAGCCCTCATATCGTCCCTGCCACTCTCCCAATGGACTGCATATCCGGTGTGCAAATTCTGTAAAAAGTGCATATCAAACCATTACAACAATTCTTATGCTTTTATTATTAAGCGTACTATAAACCACATGATTTTGATTTCGTAAATGGAAGAAGGAAATCTATACTTACTGGTTACGTCAGAACCCTTAAAATCGGGGCATCTTGACGAGGCTGTAGTTCCGTTTGCTGTTGGTTCCCAGCATGTAAATCCATCCCAAATTGAAGGGCATTGGTTTCCTACAAATTATAACAACAAAGTAAAAGCTTTAATACAGAATATGGCAAACTAAAAACAGGACAAAAAGCATTAAGCCAAATGGACTACAATTTAAAAGTCAGAAATGAATTTATTTTGTATTAAAAGCTTGTGCTGAGTGCTGACTGCAGCATAATTGAATGACATGGATATAAAACCACATCAAGTAGAAAGCTATTTTGCAGCTATTATCTAGACCAACTATGAGTCATAGAAATAAACTATTGGGTTATCTTAAAACAGAAATATGCTAGATGCCAGTTTTACTAGCTGACGCAAGTAATTAATGTACTAACATGTTTCTATTAATAACGTAAAATAAGTTTAGTTCTTGATATTAATTATGATTTATGATTGACTATATAAGAACACATCTCAAAGGTAGAGATTCAAACTGCATTACAGTTTACATGGTATCACAGGATGAGCGAATGCTATGATATCATGTGTCAGCGAAAATGCTGTACATAACTTTCACCGTATAGTATATGTTGATATAGTTGTGTAGACTTAATTGTCTTATGTATTACAATATAAGTCAAATATTTTTATTTTCAAAAGCCGTGCAAATTTCAAGGATGTCTTTTATTCCGAATAAGTTTGCTTGAAAGCTTAAAGTCTTACCTGTTTCTGTCAAATTGCCCCAGTCGTGCAACAAGCAAGTTTCTGCATTCCAATTCTTTTGCATTGTACGTTGTGAATATTTTCGCTACTCTGATATGCATAAAAACGTGTAGTAATACGAAACTTGGTGTGTATTTACCTAAAATGTAGGCTATCTACAAAGCAATAGATGAGGAAATTGAACAAGAATCAGGAACAAGTGCACTCAAATTTTCCAACCGTCCTTTTCACTCAGCAGCTTTAGAGACACTGACTTGCATTCGTGGACAAAGTGGAAAATATATCGGAATGCTATACTCAATGAGGACGACTCCAGCAGAAATGAAACCACACAGGGATGAACTTTGCTTTACTGGACGTTCAGATTCAATTGAGAAGGCAACTGAAAATGTGGTGTAAGTAATACTTGAAAGAAAATAAGGAAAAAGTCACAGAATTTTTTAGCAAATTTACTGTCCTATGTCGTTTTACGTATACGTATACGAAATTGCTTTTAAGTTTATTAAATTCAGTTAAACGCTACAAAATCGAAAAAAGTAGGTTGATTCAAAGTACGAGAAAGTGCTCGTTTGATAAAAATGTCACGTTTCATAGCTTACATCAGCTCACAATTGAAAAAAGAGCACAAAAGTCACTTCAAATTAAAGAAAATTGCTACAGCACAAATTCAATAAAATATATATGGTACCTATTGCAAAGTTCAAATAAATATTTTTTCCAGAAAATGTTGGCATTACTATTTTGTCAATTTCGTGGGGCTTCCTGCTCAAACGTTCCTATGCTTTATGTTTTGAAGGATTTGTAAATTTAGGAAAAACTTATTCAGAAACGGTATGCATCAAATTCATATACAGTTTCTGCTATTTATGAGACGATTCTAAGTTGCTAAAAATTTCTAAGCAACGTGACACATGACTGAAAGTTAGATACCAGGAAATTGAATGGTGCCATTTAAGTTTGAAAGTACTATCCCTACCCCACATACCAAAACTCCTTTTGCAATAAAAAGTTTTAAATTTGACTGTCTTTCGTGCTTAAGTGTCTTAATGTTTACGTTTGGGAAGACGTAATAATACGTTCATCGAGTACGTTTTATAACGCGGGAAAACGGAAAATTCCGTTCTCGCAATCTGATTGGCTGAGTGGTAAAACGTATTATTACGTCTGGTCAAAAACGTTTTGCGAGCGGAAAAACGTGTTTATCCGTAGCCCCTATTTGATCAGCTGAGCGGTGAAACGGATTTATCCGTTCTCGCATGCCGTAACGTGCCCGTGGGAAAACGTATTATTACGTTCGTTTCCCTTGTAATACAAACAACTCCCACGTCAAAGTCTGAACCATATTTTTGAAATTCCCATTCCACCTGATACCTGCTCCAAAAGAATTCCCGCTTTGACTACTTGGCTTCCCCATTTTAATTGCCATGTAGGCTTTGACAACATAATAATTTTAACCCCACTTTAATCACTAAATGGTCGTATTTAATTGCCATGTGAAAAGGTTAAAAAAATATCATTCTTAGAATTTTTCAGCGCCGTTGCCAATTATGTAGATTTTGGAGGCTTTTGCGGAAACCTACATTTAATTGAATCATAGAGCTGACGTATTTTTTCTATGGTTTTGCTACTACACTCCGGAAATATTCCAAAGCCTTAGTATTAAAGAGATTTTATTTAACCTTGCTACATAATCCAAGTCTAGCTACATAAACCTAGAAATGCTAAATCCACTTCTACTAAAATGAAAATAAGCAAAATTGTTTGAAAAACTCAAGAAATACCACGAAACCATTAGTTATTAAACAATTTGTTGCAATTTAGTTTTGCATGCATAAGTTTCAAGGTGGCCACCTACGCTACAATATACACGCACCTTAGAACAAAAACCCCACACCTCCCACGCACAACGTGCTAAAGCTATCACGGAGGCAAACACGCTTTCATTTTCATTCTGGCAGCTTCCGTGATGTTAGTACGGTGGAAAACGTTTTTCGTGCTTTCAGCATGTTTGCATGTTGAACATGTCCATTGCCCAAAGGTTTAAGCTTTGATGCCATTTGTTCCCAGGAATCTTAATTCAGCACATATTACTGTATTCTCCACAAAGGCAGTAAATGTATTGTATGTGAAATAGCAAATAGGTATACTAAATCTCTGAACAGTCGGAAGATTTGTTTTTATGAACTTTCTTGACATTTAAAGTTACTCCGAAAATTAAAATTGTTTTAGTGTCACCGGGAAAGCTTTCATGTCTTTCAAAATAGCGTCTGTTTACGTAAAATATTTGTACAATACGCTGTGTATTTACCAATTATTTAGTATTATGGTTTTTAATAAACAAAACGCTTTGAACTTTATAAAATATAGAATCTTGTAAAAATAGTAAATTTATACGCTAGCAGTTTTTATCAGCACAAAATACTAAAGACAAACACACGTTATCTACATGTGCTTTGTCTTTACACATTTTTTACTTGAATTTCCTGCCGCTGAAATCTTTTTTGTTCCCTGCGTAATATATTTCTTACAACGTCATTCATAGCGTCATTCATATTCATTGTCAATTGAAGTAGAAAATATTCGTGAAATTGCTGGCTGTTTTATATTTCATGCAAAAATGCATTGTGTTTTATTCTGTTTTCCGCACACATTGATGCCTTGTCATCATTACAAAATCGTGTAATCAGCTAACTGAGTTTACCCTTGTATTCAGGGAAGAAATG
The DNA here is from genome assembly GCA_029691765.1 of Entomobrya proxima. Classification (NCBI taxonomy): domain Eukaryota; kingdom Metazoa; phylum Arthropoda; class Collembola; order Entomobryomorpha; family Entomobryidae; genus Entomobrya; species Entomobrya proxima. The sequence goes on from CM056168.1 coordinate 52,441,017, forward strand.
CATAAACTATTATTCCATTCAATTTTAGTTGAAAAAGGTTCGTCTACTGTACGTCAATTGTATAGTGTTGTTTACCCCTATTACGTCAATCACATTATAATGAAAGTATGTAGATAAGATTTTCCGCGTTAGCTTACACCTTGTTTGGTGTGTATCAAAAGACGAAGTAAACATACCAAAATGTGCATAAAAATTGTCTAAGAAAATTGGCGCGTACATTTTATTCATGAATAAAAACATGACATTTTACAAAAATAGAGTTTCTATGGAGCAGGCTATTGATTTTCTTTGCTTTGGGTAACTCTAAGAATTTGTATTCAATACGCTCTAGTGTGGTATATTGTATTCGTATTCATTTTTTGTACATGCTATCTTTCCAAAGTTAAATGAGATATTGGACTTAAAAACGCGCAAGTTGTGTTTGGGAAGAATGTTGGCGGAAAATACTATTCCTGCAAAAGTGAGATTAAGCTTTTAGCTGACATTAGATTGCCTTAATGATTACAATGAACAATCTACAATCTTTTTCTGTGCCTTTTTCTCTTGCACATATTGATTTCGTCTATAGGTAGTTATTTGTACACTGACGTTAATTCTATGAAAAGTTGTTTCCAAAGATAGCGTTTGTTGTTAATGAAACTATACTATTTTTTTTCAGGTAGGTGCATAAAGGCATCTTCATATTGACATGTATGTGGTATGTCCTTAGACGTACAAAAATATGAAAGATCCTGTATTCTTTAACTGGATCATTTTTCAAACACAAAATCAATATTTATTTCATTTATTTAACATTTACAACTTTTGAAAAACATTTTTACGCAATGTATACTGCTCTGGCAAACTATTCTGCATTAGAAAGCCATTACTTGTACTATGAACAATAGAGCATGACCTCCCACTGCTGTTATCATCAGTTGTAGAAAGATTGCAATTTTCCGAAATACATTTTAAGGGCATTTGTAAACCGTTCAGATTGCGATTGTTGTAAGAAACAAAAGTTGTCGGACTCCTGCAGTGTTTTACTAATATAATGGTGGGATTGGATTCCGATTCTACACTCAGCATGTTTTCCAAATGTGAGTCATCATCCTCAACGTTCACACAGCTTTTTAATATTACGGAAATGGGAATGGGTATAACTTTCTTGGTTAGAACGAGAGACTTGGAGTTGCCCAGGATATGCACGCGGATGTATTTACGCACTGCAGTTTGTACCTAAAATAAAAACATTTTCTCATTTTCATCACTTATATTTCAACATTGTCTTTTGTTCAATTTCATTAATGTATTTTCTTAAAACCCTACCTCTCCATTTTTAAAGCAGTATAAAATAGCCAGCACTAATCCCTGAGTAGATGTTAACAAATGTGTTGTATAGGACCACAGGGCAAACTGAAACGGGGATTTTTCCAAAGGAGCATCTAGCATGTTAAGTAGATTGGTTAAGCCAAAGAGTGGCAGTAGCACCAAAGCAGCTTTCACCGCTTTCCTAAAAGAAAGTCAAAGCAACATTCCAACATTAAAAAATATTTCATAAGAAAAAGAAAACTCATAACTTATTATGTGATTGTGCTAAAAAGTCGTGACAAAATTAGTGAACCTGAAACTTCTGCTAAATTTAGTATACACAGTAATATAAATTCCTTCTTTTGAACTTTATTTTTGTGACTTTTGACAAAATGCTGCATTCTTTTGATAACAATAAGACACACTAAGCATAAAAAGAGACAGAACACACAAATCTTAAAAACTATGCTGCATCTTACAAGTCACGCCATTTTTGTTTAAGTGAGTTGTCACGATTCATTTTTGCTCGTTTTTTATTTGTAAAATTGCAAAGCATACGATACAAGCCTTAAGATGCGTTATATGCTTTTCCTCAGGAAGAAGACTTGAAGAAGCAAAACTGTGCTACAAATGCATGCTTTTAAATATTTTGATGCTCGTATATAACTATACTTGAATAAGTCTACTTAAAACATGTAATAGGCTTATACTTAGTATTTACAATTGAAAACAAAAACACCCGAAACTTACTTGGCTTGCTGCATATCTGTTGAATTTGACTTTCTCAGTTTTGTAACCAGCACACGAAGAATATTTAGAAGAAATGCTAGATTTATCTAGAAATCAACCAAAACATCAACTTGACATAAAGCTTTATTACTATCGATTTTCCTTTTAGATAGAAACCAATAACTAACCAATAAGACAACCAATCGCGGTCCTTCCAAAATCCAAAAGTATACCGTTAGATTATATCCCCACCAACATCTGCGGTATATTTTTAAAAACAATAAGATAATATGCCAAAAATAATGATAAATTGCAGTATAATAGACATAACACATTTTCTATATTAACTTACGTGGCTTTTCCGTAATGAAAGTGGGTTACAACAGCCCACGTCACTGTAAGTGGTACAGGCACTATCCAACCTATTACCGGGTACACCAAAGGTGAAACCCGTTGCTCGAAAACTGATCCTGTCAGAAACACAAGAAAATATTTTTTGCTTGAATGCCCTCAAATTAAGAATGAATAAAGCGTGGGATGCATTTTCAAACAGAAATAACTTCTAGTTATTTTCACCAACCTGCAATCATATTGTGAAGATATAAGCCTTCAACAAACATCCACATAAACATAACCGTTCGGGCGTACTCTAGACAGATATAACTAGCTTCGCACAAAATTGGCTGTTGAAATAGTAATAAAAATCAAAACCGTAACATCCTTCTCGCAAATTACAATTTCATTCCAACTCACTTGTTTGGAACTAATCAAATATGAAATGGCAGCTAATTATATATCAAAAGAAATTCTTACGGTATTGTCTATCCCACGTCTTTGTTGGGGTATTAAACTTTCTCCAGAGTTATGCGAGTGTAAGTAATCCGATGCATTTGCAATCTGGTCCGAACTAATACTATCAATAGAGCGAGTTATAGCTTGATCCGTATAAACAATTAGACGAATTGCTACTTGAATGACCATTGCAAAGAATAGGTGGCGATGAAGTTTTGTTCGGCTGTTTCTTAAGGTTCTATATAATAAATCAAAATAAGGCTTACAGTATTGCTTTGTAAATGAAAGCTGTATCGTTTTGTGTTTATACCTAAACAAGTAAAAGATGAAAAGCGACACAAGTAGCGCAACCAGAGAAAGTGAAAGGCCCACAAATTCAAGTACTCTTGTGTTTTTAGCTATGTTGAATTTAGCCTTGGGTGTCAAAGAAGAGGAGTCAAGATATCAAACAATGTTAAATTGTATGTCAAATACCACGCCAATCAATTTTCAAAAATGCTTTGATGTATATACACCCACATTAGTTTTTTCAGGTAACTGTCAAGAAATTATATCGATTGATGTAGAATTACTGATTTTTTATACGCCAAATCAATTTTTGGTATGCCTAATATTCTCTGAATAACTTTGACGTTCGATATGTTCCAAATTCTAACGAAAATAGATGCACGTATGCAATTATATTTGTAAGGCTTGCATTACTTGAGCGTCATCGTTGCTACCCAGTCTTCTTATAACTTCTCTGATTTCCGGAGTTAGGCAAGTGGTGTAATTGGTCCAACCGGTAAGACTATAGTTTTTATAGCGGTCTTGCCATTCTCCTGTTGGGCTGCATATGCGGTGTGCAAATTCTGTAAAAAGGGATTAATCAGAATTATATTTTTATGCAGGTGAAAGCAGCATGTTTCGTTGGTGTGATATTTGAGTGTTAGAATAATTGCCAATTAATTAGCATTAGTAATGCTTCGGGTTATGGAGTCGGTTTGATACTTTGTTATTCATGTAAGCAGTTTTGATTAATGTGCAGTATGATACGTACCACATGAACCGACTGAATAACTTGTGATTACGAATAATAAGAAATAAAAATAGTTTACTTGTAATATCAGATCCCTTAAAGTTTGGACATCTGGACCAAGCTGTACTACCATTTGCCGTGGGCTCCCAACATGTAAATCCATCCCAAATTGGAGGACACGGAGTTCCTGCAAGATAATATTACAGTTAAGTCATAGGGAGTAACTGAAGGCGAACTGAGCTTGCCAAACGCATAATTCATAAGTGTAAGTTGACACCACAATATCATTTGTAATTAGAAACTAGAAACGTCTGTATTCTAAAACTGGCCGGCCAAAACTTTGGACGATAAAAATTAACGAATTATGTAATAAGTATTAAAACATGGAGTATTGCAGATTATCTAAGCTTCTCGCTTAGTTCTTAATAAACAGATTTTCTATTGTCCATTTTGCCCCTGGGATAAGATCAAAACGTCAAAAGATAACCATTTGTCATTCTTCTTTTAATTACAATGCATAACCCAAATATGAGTAGATCTATCTTTGCTTTACTTAAAATGCGTTTATTGCACATTATCGTAAAAAGTTTAGTGTAGCACTTTCATAAGCTTTAAGATGATGTTAACATTGTCAAGGTTCCGTTTTATATTACAATTGGAATTCATTTAATAATCCTTCAATCAAATTGTTTCTTGTAGAATGTTTTTTGCAAAAAATCTCTGTACTCCTTACCTTCCTCGGTTAGATTGCTCCAATTGTGCGTCAAGCACGTTTCTGCATTCCAATTTTCCTCCATTGAACTTTTCAGAAATTGGTGGGAATTTTTGTGGTTTTTCAGTCAATATTTTACACTATGTATGTTTTATAAAAATACAACAACTTTCAAACAGTATATGACTGATTATTTTTATACAATGTTTACATAAACATATCTTGTCACGCAGTAACGTAAGCAAGCCGTGCTTTCCCCTTCCAGGTCACAGAGACACTGAATCAAGATTGAGAATGGAGCTCAGGTTATATGCTGGAACAAGTTTTTCTTCAAACAAAAAACCTTTCACGTAGAAAACCACACAAGTTGCATTGTTCCTGTAGAAGATGCGTATAGAAAACACAAAGCCAACTATGAAAGCAACGGGGTGATATGCGAAGTAAGTCGAATCTGCAAGCTCTCGGATACATAAAAAATGGGAAATTTTCCGTTGGCTATACCCAAAATAGAAATCCGCATATAGGCATAAAGTAATTAAAAATCGAATTTCATAGGTTTCTAGAAACTGTTGTTGGTAAAGGGAGATAGTGGAAAATAAACTTCAAACTGTAGAAACAAACACTTTTGTTTGAACTAATTTATAAATTGCATGCTTGAAAGTTTTGTAGGTGCTAAATGTAATTATTTTAAGTTTATTTTTAGAAATAAAGGGGCGTATAATGTAACTTTTGGCTTAATCCGGGTTTAAACTAATCCTGTCTAATCCAAAATTTTATCCGAATTTCGTAAATTTCGGGCTAATCTCGCGATTAAGATTAAGCGAGATTAAATTTAATCCGATTTTTAAAGGCAAGCGTAAACTGGCTTACGACCACTCCTGACCGGTCGTAAGTTTTGGATTAACTTCAGTTTAAAGTGTCGTATTGCATAACTTGAGCTAATCTTGCTCGAATAATCTTTCCAGATTAATTTGAGTTTAAACCAAACTTACATTATTAGAATAATCCTAAACCGGGTTTAAACTCGACTTAAACCCAGAATTAAAGTTAGATTATACGCCCCAAAGTTATTTTGGTCAAACTTTATTTAGTCAACATCTTTTTTCCAATTTGCAACACGAATTAAAATAAATAGTAATTTTTGGTATCTTTGTTATGTCTCTGCTAGTGAAATGAGTGCATTATAGAAATGTCTCATTACAAGTAGCAGGAACTAACATAGTCTTTTTAAAAGTATCTTAGGCACGTATTGAAATTTTTAGAAAATATACTTCCTAAAAATGCGTAATAACTAAGGTTTTCAAAATTGTGTTTCATTCAAAAATTGCCCCATGATTTTGTACATAATTATTTCAAGACAGAAATGTTGGATTATCGAGTTTAATGCCAACTATATTATACTATGACTTGTCTGAGAACGTTATTTAAAATATTTGCATTGTGTAAACAAATACCTTTCACAAGAGGCACTTGACGCATTCGAAAAAAAGTACTACAAGTACTTCGGAAGTATTTCAATGCTTTTGCAAACAGATTTGCTTGCTTTAGATGAATAGCTTTTCTGTCAGATTTTTGCACAAACGTTTTTCAAGCACATTCATTGCATTGAATTCGGCGTTGGTAAGTGTGCTCAAGTTAAAGGAATTTGCGAAGCTAAAATTTGATTTTCAATGATGTGTAGATTTTGAAAATGATGATAGGATATTTATAGTAAAACTGTACTCAAATCGGTTATACGACATCCAGATTTGTCAAGAGAAGGTTTGCTAACATTTGCCTCATACGCTTACGTGGGTAAACATTGATTAACAATTTATTTAAATATATTAGTAAGAAAGATTGATACTGCGTGTTGCATAAACGTTCACTGTTTGCTTACTGTTTGATTAAGTGTTTGAAATTAAACATCATGACGCATTTTTGCATAAACAAATTTGCTCAACCAAATATACCCAATGGCATTTGAATGATCATTACGGTGGTTAATAGGTTTTGAGTATTAGACCGGTATTTTGAGATAAGATACAAAAGAAAACATTATAATATGCCCTATTTTGCTGGTAATTGTGCATGCCTTTGCATTGTTAATAAATAAGAAAACGTTAATGTTTTATCTTTATGCAGAATGCTTTGGAATTGCAGCACCTAGATGGCACGGTAAAAGTACTTTAAAAATAATATACGCATTAGCATCAATCAGACGTATTACGTAGTGTGTATTCCTTGATTGATCAGACTGGTTGTTTTTTATTTATCTGTCTAATACTAGAAATTTTAACTGTTAAATAACGAGTAATCACTTATCATGATACGTGATCGATTGATATAACTGAACTGTGTGTCGAAATTCAACTTAATCAAAATAAATCTGTGCATGATAGATAACTTTAATACTAAATTGTACATCCAATTGATCATTATAGGTATGGTCATTTTATCTTTTTCTTTTGAGTGATTTTTTGGTTTGTTAATAACTTACATCATGATGTAAGCAAATCAATAAATTTTTAAACTTAATGTCAGCCAATCACACATTTTTTCAGATTATTATCAATTTCCTGCCTAATATACGCCACTTATTACGTTTGTTCTATTTCTTATATGTGTGAAAGCTCAGTAAATAACAAGTCAAGTGGCAAACAATTTGCTGTTATTGAATTCGTTAATTTAGTTAAATGCAGCTGAACAGTAATCAAACTAATTTTCTAGCATCGTATGACAATGAAATCCTCTGTAATATTCGTAAGTTTTTGTTTCCTGTTTCAACTATCTGGATCGGCATTCATAGACCCACACTACAAACTAGCAGAATGGTCAGGTTGGGGCATCACATTTGCATGGAGTACCGACATTTTCGATGATTTAAACGCAGACGTCCAAGCAGAAGTTTACAAATATCTCTTTTCGGTAACCGCATTTAGTAATTAAAGTATAAAGTTTAGTATAAAGTTTCAACCGAGACTTTTTGAAAAAAAATATCAAAAATATTTTGTAGCCAGATCGCATGAATCTAAACATTGCCAGATACGTAATTGGGGCAACCAAACCTGAAGACGTTTATAATGCAGCTGGTGCAAGAAATTCTGGAAAATTTGAAACATTTTGGAACTCCTCCAACACACCATTTATTTGTAAGCAAAATCCATTAAGCAAAATTACGAAGGAATTTGCTTCGTACAATATTTGTTTTAATCTACAGGGTCGCGTGAGCCTAAAAGATTAAGAGTTTTGAAAGCCGCCCAGGGACATGGCGTTGACACATTTGAAGCCGTTGCTTGGTCACCACCATTTTGGATGACACGTTCTAAAAATTCAACTGGTAACCCCGAGGGAGCCCCACTACACGACAATTTTGATCCCAGTTACTCCAATACCTTTGCGGAATACTTGACAGAAGTAGTGAAGCATTTTCATGAAAACTTAAACATCACATTTACTTCTATTTGTCCGTTTAAAAATCCATCTAGTGGGGGGTTTCAAGGTTCTGGAGGCGAAGGTTGTAATATGGAACGGGAGACAATGGTTCAAGTTATTAAAAGCATTTACTCTTCACTTCAAAGCAAAAACCTGACATTTTGTAAAATATCTTCGGCGGATGAAAATAGAAGCAATGCTTTGGAGACTCAAAAATATTTTACAGAAAAAGGAATTGGTACTTTGTGTAGTAAAGTTAATACTTTAGCATATGGTACAAAATTTGAAGATAAGCCATCGGAATTATCATCTAGGGCCGCTTTAAGTGGACAAAATATCTGGCTTACGGAATGGTATGACAACTACCAGTTAATAACTGAAAACAAAGTATAGTTTGTAACGAATAATTAATGTAATATATTTTTTTTGTAAAGGGGTTTAAGTCATAGTGATTTGCCTGATATGCGACATGGTCTAGAACCAGGCATGGTGGTACCCGCGGGTTTTTTATAAAAACCCGTGGGCTGGGTAAAAACAGGTTTTATGGGTAATATTCGGGTTTTTTGGGTTTTAATGGGTAAAAATGGGTTTTCCTATCTAAATACATGTACTACGATTATGCCATTGAAGAATCTCACATACGACTAGAGCTGTCCATGTATTGCTAGGCTTTTTACTTTAGACAAGCTGAGAGCAAGCCCAGCGTTCAATTAAACTGCTGTGCTTTTCAGATGGTGTCCACAGTATCGTAATGTTTTTCAAATAAGTAATTGACTGTTTTCACTTATTCTACTCCTCTCTTCAAAAAATGCGCAACAAAATCCACAGAAACCTACACAAAAACCTTTTCCTAATCTATTCCTTACAAATAACACCAGCAAAGTCTTTTAAATGAACGCCAGAACTGATTGCCATGAATGACTGCCTAAAATTGCCCAAACTGATAAATTGTGTGCAGTATATAGATGTATTAAGACGAACAACAAACATAATATTATGTTGTTTGTTTCTCTCGTTTGATTTCTAATTTAATAAATGATATTGCCTCCAGCTGAGTCCTATTAATGTATGGTTTTAGGTAACAGTTTGTATCGATTTACCCCAGTATTTTATTTTACCCATTTTGCCCAAAAACCCACATAATTTTTGCTAAGTGGGCATGGGTAAAAACGGGTAAAATGGGTATACCCACCCCGTTAATAAAACCCACCACCATGCCTGTCTAGAACTGGCTCTTCAAATTATATCGAACATACGATCCTTTTCTCCTTCAGCTTGATGTCATATATTTGCATTTTTGGATTTTTGATTTTATGATAAGTGCACTAACTTGAGTGCCGATTTAGTAATTAAACTATATATTACAGTGTATTGGCAAGGGATTGAGTATAATTCTAATACAACCCACGGTTTACTGAGAGTTCCACGCACTGAAGATTCATCTAAGGTTACCCTTGAAGACATTAGAATTAGCTCGGGGTATTACAGCATGTCGCAGTTTAGCAGATATATTCGCAAAGGTTGAAAAGCTTGTATATTTATGAATATTTAAGCAATGCAAATACGTTTATTAAATTCAACGCGCTTCAACTCTTTAACAGGTTTTGATATTGTTCATGTAAGTGACAATAATTCAATTGCTGCGTACAATGAGAAAAATCAAGTTTTGGTAAGTTTATTTTATTTTAAGAAAACTATAGTTTTTACACTATGAAATGTAATTTAAGCTAATTTCACTTTCCAGGTAATTGTAACGGTTAATCCAACTCCTGAATCAGTCAACAAGATATTTGATCTAACTGCGTTTGCATCTATGGGCCGAATTCAAGCCTACCGTACATCTCCAACGGAACCACACGTAGTTATCCCCGAGCCAATTATAAGTAACATGCATGTGCAATTCGACTTTATAGCAAATTCCGTAACAACCTTCAAAATTTCCAATGCAGTTACGTACAACAAAGTTAACTTAATAAGAAATGGAGATTTTGAAGAAAATTATCCAGGGTCTTGGTTTATTGTTTATGGCGTACGACCTGATAATGGCATTAATGGGAATTATGCCTACCGTGGAAAATCAAGTGGCAATATTGACTTTAGCGAGTCGAAGTTGACATTGATGCAAAATGTGACGGTAGAGTTAACAAACACTTATCACTTATCAGCTTGGTGCTCTACCACTGGTGAGCAAACAACTTACCTGGGAATATTAGTAAATGGTGTTCAAGGTCCAGAGATTGTAATTGCGCATGAAGTGGGATACCAATTGTATGGTTTATCTGTTGACGCAACTAAATCAGATGTTTTAAGCATTTATATGCATTCTGAGAAAGGAAATCATTCATCACAAATTGATAATGTGGTACTTCATTAAATAAATCCTTATCTGTTCTTTCACTCTGTATATATTGGAAATAAGTTTAAATAATTAACTAAATTAAAGTACCTAAATAAAAATCCAATTTCAAACAGTCAATTGATAAATTTATTTTCTTTTACGCGTCTTGGAAGCAATTTTGAAAGTAACACAAATTCTCTTTTCGACACAAAAAAAAATTCATGCTTCCAGTATTTTCTATTATGATAAGACGCAGAACGAAACCCAAAGAAGAACAGAGCTGCAATATATTTTCTATAGCATATATATATATGCCGACCTGACATCTATAGCAAAACAACAGTATTTTGCATTGCTCAAATAATAGGTTGAACTAAAAATGAAAACAAAACAAGTGAAACAAAGAAAATTCAAGTAAATTTAGTAAATTATAAAATTGTTGTGGACTTCTTCATTATTTCACGTTTTGTGCATAATGTTTTCACATTTATGAAAGCATTGGCGAGTTGTCATGGCTGCGAACACCAATTTTTAACAAACTGAATTCTAAACCACCAAATAATATATTGACGTAATGTAGTCCTCGGTTGTCAAAAAAGTATACAAAATCATAGCAAATTGGAAATTACCGAGTAGGCATGCTGATGCTGTGCATTGAAATTGTAACAGGGTTTTATAAATGTATATTTCACACAAGACACGATAATGTGATTTTATAAGTATGTGGAGTTAGTCTAGCCGATTTGTTACATAAAATAGAACCGGCGTCTAAACGTGGACCATAAGCGTAACTTCCATCGCAACAATTTGTACTTTAGACCAATAGGGGGCACCATTACCTGCTTTTGATATTTTAAGTCCTATTCGCAACTACTGCAGCAAACATTTTATTTGCGGCAATGGAGAAAAGTTGATACTTATGCCACACATTATAGCTTTGGTATAGTAGCAACGAAACCTTAATTTGTAAATTTATTCCAGTACGTGCTACATTTATAATCGTTTTAATATACACAACTTATTGTTCACATGCGGATTCAGTTTTCTTAACTATAACGTCATTGTTGCCATTCATAAAATATTATTTCCTTTTTATACGTTTAAAGTTTATAAAAAAGAAAGTCATCTTTAGACAAAGGTTCCATTGCAAGTAAAGGTAAAGTAAGTTTTATAGCTCCACTTGCATTCTTGATTCAAAATTACTTGCAGAAAGACTCATCATACCACAGTACTAGTCAAGTTGTAAGAACTGTGGTATTTTTTGCGAGAAATCACAAAACTTCAGACATGACAATGTACCAAGTGAAAGTCTTCATTACAAGTCTATAACATTAAAAGATAAGCAAAGTAAACTAAAATAAGGAAACTACCACGACAAAACTTGTACAATTTCTGAGTGAGTTGTAATAAACAACCACATACTCACCAGACAAGAATCAAGTTTGAAACACTGCTAACCTCACGTGTACAAACGGCTAGAAACCAAGCACCAACACGTGAGTGAGAGGATGTTTGAATTAATATCATGTCGTCTTTTATAATAGTGTCGTTGGCCATGACATTAGACCTTGGGTGTCCTGTCAAAATTATACACCAGCCAAATAAAAATCAAGGTTACAAAGCAGGACGTTTGAAGACCAGATATTGCTTTTTCGTGTTAGGCTTAATAATAATAAATCATCTCATCTCCTTTCTCCCAAGTCTTAATTTAGTATCTCGTGTTTCATCTTATCGTATTTCTATGCTTGTTACTTCTACACCAATAACCATTTCCTTTGCCGGATGATCCACCTACTCAATGTATTACGCGAAAAAGTCTGAACCATAACTACTTTTATCTATCACTACCCATCTTAATGCATAAGTCTAAAGCATAGGCCTGGTAGATTCCCAAATATATAATTCAGCGTAGGAAATGTTACCATTAAATACGTTTCCTGTTGCACTCGCAGTCCTAGTGAAACTTCCTTCCTGGTACATCGTGTGGGTTAATATTCTTAGAGTTTTACCAACTGTACACCATTAACCCTTTCAGGTTTTTTCGGATCGCATCCATTGCAATATTGGCTGTGGGTGACACTGAAATAAGTATGTCTGAAAGTGACGCGTATTTGTACTTTTAGTCAGTCATAATTTTCTTTTATTTATTGATTTTCATCATTTTCATCATCATCATCATCATCATTATCTAAAACAGCATAATAATCACCAAACTTTTAGCAGCTTAAGTAACAGACAACCGCAAATTGTTTTAATGTGAACAAATTTCTGACCACTCTTAAAAATACGTAATAAAGAAGCAAAGTGCAGTATGGGTTGTAAAAGTTTCTAGGTTAGAGCAAAGAGTGAAAGTTTTTGGCGTAGGATTTCTGAAAGTAACTTTTTACACCAATACTGGTTCTTGCTTGCGTGACTCATGAGTTCTCAGCAAAGTTCTAATAATAGGTCGGCTTCTGGTTAGCAATAGATTTATGTGTACCATACTATCCTCTAGTAATACATATTACTAACTCCGAATTCAATAATATGTACGTTGTAATGAGCACTTGACCATCATTAGTAAAAAATTACTGATTGTTTGTTTTAGGTGACTATGGTTACGCCAACATGTTTTGGTGTATCACCATTCTTTACACACTTTTGTTTGCACTTCTGAAAGTTATCTGGAATTATTGCGACCAATAATACTTTACTACGAACTACAATTTTTGTCCGGATTGAAAAACGCCAGGTGTCTTCATCTGCTAGATAATATATTATGTAACATAAGGATGATTTAGAGTAATTTTATATTGAATCTTGTAGAAGTTTTTTATTTCTACGAAGTGATCTATGATTATTTTTACAATTTTAGTAAATAATTCATAAAGTATTAGATAAGTAATTTTGTCAGTTCATTCAACTTTTTAGGACATTATATTTAAATCTAACAATTGTCGAATACTATATTTCTCAGGAAGCTAGAAATAAATACGAAAGCGGAGGAAAAATCGTTTTACTATTCAATTCATAATTTAGCAGGTGGTCATACATTGTACTTGTTATAATTATACTAAACAAAATAGAAATGATTCCATTTGAAGCCACAAAACGATTTGTTTCAAAAGCCCTTCTAGTGCTAATGTATCCATTTAACTAAAACTTGTATCACATTTTATTTTTCCAATTCGCGACAGAACCCTTCGTCAAGAGAGAAGGCAATTATCTCTGTCACTATTTTGAGTACATTTTTAACAAAATAGTCATAAAGTTACATTTGATATAGTTACATTAAGTAGTAGTAAATTATAATCATTGCATGTGATTCATTATTACAACGTTAAAAATCGCTTCAAGGTCAATGTCATCATCTATTTCAAGCTTATTTCTATCATTTTCCTGCTCTATTAACAAAAAGTTTAGCACTTGTTTATTGAAATGTTTTTTATTGACAATTTCTCTAATGTTTTCTGGAATACTAAGCCATATTTTGAATGCATTCATCATGAATGGATTATCTGGACAATTAACAATAGTGTGAGTACAACCTCTTGTATTTCTAGTATCAATTGAGATATTACTTGTATAACTGTCGAAAATCCTTGGAGCATTACTTGATTCTGTTTTGGAATGCTGAGGTTTAGTAGTTACGTTGGTTGCTTGTTCTGACCCAGCTCCGGATCTCCTAAAAAATTATCTCCGCCGTTATCTTCGCCGTCGGTAGTAGTACATTCCTGAATTGTGTCCGTTTCATCAATGTAGTAAACTCGATCTTTGCATTCAATCGTACTTTTGTTGTAATTTATTTTTCCATCAACTCCAGCTGTTTTTAGCTCAATTAACTTGCGTCGTAGTAAATTTCCATGGGTTTGTTGTTGGATAGTCAGATCTGGATTTATGTATATTGGAGGCTTTGTCTTCAATCTGGCGTTGAAAACCAGGTTCCTATCGCTTATCGACTTGAATTTGACCTTTAGAAGCCTAGGTTTTCCTGGTGGTGCTGAACCAAACCTGTTAATGGTATCCACTTCAATTTTCTTCTCTGTGATGCGTTCAAAGAATTCTTCGACTAGTTTCCTTAACGATTCAGCATCTTCATTAATACCTTCCCGGATGCCATAAATCATCACATTCCATTTACGAAGCTCGCGATCAATCTTCTCATTTTGAGTAATTAGTGAACTAATTTTTCGGCCGTTATAGTTGATGGCATTTTGTTGTTTGGAAATGGTTTCCTTAATCTCTTCAATCACTTTAGTGTTCTTGTCAACTGCAGTTGACATTGTTTTGATGGATTGTTGAACGTCTCCTATAACGCCTAACTTTTTCTCCATTCTTTCCTGTGTTTGTTGAAATGTTGACATCATTTCCATGAGCATCTTCATGGTGTTTTCTTGTGGTGCATCGGATTTACTTTTCTTAGCTTCAGTCATATCTTCAGTGGAGTCATTCATGGAATGTTTTCTTTTGGTGCTGGAATCACTGGATGATGGGTTGGCTAACGTTTGACCATTGGTTGCATTAATTTCTGTAGTTGTTTGATTAGGAACTTCCATTTTATCCGAGTTCGGCGTTTGTTGGGACATAGACCTGGTTGACATGCAATGACTAGGCACTGGCGTTGGTTTAATCTTTGTACTAGTTTTTGGTCCAATTATCTGTCCTTTCATTTCGTCATGAACTCAATTTGTTTTAAAGTTGTATTGTTGCTGATTTGTCCCTTAAAGAGTAATTCCTCAAATTAGGCCGGCAGCAAACTGTTTGTCAGCTTATATAAACGTATTTAATATAACTGAAAATTATTAAAGTTTACCTTGGGCTACGCCCAGAGGTATACCGTGCATTTATTGTATACTCTGGGACCGAAGACGATGTTCCACTAGACATAAATATGTTTAGTGTTTGCTGGTGGAATTAACTTTTTAAAACTAAAGTTTAAAACTAATCAGACAATATCAAGTTAATTTTAATAGATTCTATTACTGAATTTTGATAAAAAGTTATTTTATTGCAGCTTTATTAAATTAAAAAATATTTTTAAAATATTATTTTGTGAGAGAATCAGCTGAGCGTGCTGCTACTCTCGCTGCTACATAACAGTATATGCAGTATATCACAAAACTCTTATTTTTTCTGAAGCATATTGTTAAAGTAATGTCGGATATAAACTAAACCTGCTCATTAGCTCATCATCTATACATAAAATTAAGCCCATCCGTTGACATAAATATAAATTTGTACTGAAAACGAAACGTTTCATTTTCATTTCTCCTTTAAGTGATACGGAATTATATATACCCCGATTTTTAGTCAATATTATCACAATGTAAACAATTTGTTTTCGCGTAACATGTTCGTCGAACGATACATTGATAAGCTTCTTTTCCTGTCATTTTGAAGAAGAAAGCTATTTGTTTGTTTTAGTTGTAGCTAATTAAAAATTCAATATAAGAAGAAAAACAAGAGAACAGATGAACCGCTAGTTTTACTAAAAACAACTTTATTTTGTATTTGTTGATATGTTGTTCAACCTTCAAGTATTTTTTAGTCCACTATAGTCATTGCCACATACAATGAAACTAATTAAACTGTCCTACTTTTAGACTTTCAATTGTCTTAGAATTGGTTGGCTTTGTGACTACTAACCATGATGAATTAGAGTTTTTATTTTACACCTGTAGCTGCATTCTCCGTGACTAGTAGATTCTCTTAAAGGACGCATTGTTACATCATTTTTGAATCACAAATTAGGTTTTTTTTACAAAACTGTATAAAATCACTTGTGAAACAGAAAACAATATTCTGGGGAAAAAATGTTCACGAAATGGCAATTGTACTTCATAAGTACCTCTAGGGTTCTACTAATGTCACAGCGACTGCTAATTTGATTCGTCAGTAAAAAGCTTAACGGAAATGTTTTACCTAGTTCTATCTGGCCTTTCAAAATGGACCGAAAACAAAAAGGGTGCCTTTCTAGGCAATAGTAAATAGCTGAGCTACTGTTTTAATATCCAGCTTCTTTCATTTATATTTCATTAATTAATATTTTATTAGCGTTATGTAATTTTGCTCAATAATGTGGGCTAGAAACGTATTTCCTAATGTTTACAAACAGTTATTTGAGAAATTGTTACAAGTCAACAGTCAACAATTCAACCTACAATGATCAACTGAAAATAAAAGTTGTAGGTAGATAGTAGCAGTAGCAAACACAGAAGTCGCAAAATCAGAAAGCTTGATAAACACATATTTGGAAAATAGTAACCAATCCTAAAAATCTTTCCAGAATTGAAGCAAGAATTCTGGAACTAATGTTGTACTATTATAAACAAATTCTAGACCTGTTGGAAAAGCAAGACTTGTAATTAGCAAAGCAATGCAGGTTATAAGAGCTCCCAAAAACCATTCAGCAGAAAATATACCATTGGACTGGGATGTAGAGTTGTTGACTGGAAATAAGAAGAAAGGAAGTGTAGGCTGTGTAGCCAGAAAAATGCAGCAAAATACTTCCGTCAAAAAATAAACATGAATAGGTATTATGTAAGACGACTAATTTAGTTAGAGATAATCTTTTTCGTCCTGTGAAAAATCTGCAATCGTCTATGGGATTATCGTAATAAATATCGGTGATCCAAAAATACGAATCCTCCCGTGTATAGGAGTATTTTTCCAGTGATAAGCGAGTACTTGTGCAACAAAACTCTGCATTTTGTCCCCGTAGTGTACTTTAGATTGCAACCAAGCTCACATTTAAGGTACCTATTGAGTATCACCATGGCTTTGTTGACACCCCAATTTTTTGCTTGAATTTTCAAACTTTTATTATGCTAGGAAGTATAAGTGTCCAAAACACGGTTTACCAAGTTTCAGGTCCATATGTCCTTCTAAAGCGTTTAGGCAACGGTGTAAATTTATGGTGCTCGAAAAATGAAAATTTGCTAATATCTCAGATAAAAAGTTACACTGGTCAATGAATTTTTTTCCTATAGTTGGGTAATGTGGAAACCTTCATTCTGATGCAACCATATCTGTCGGTTTTTGAACTTTTGCAAAAAATTTCAATTTTTTGGGGGTTTTCGGAAACTTTCTAAGTATTTTTCATTGTTTTGTTTCATGGCAGTTTTTAACATATCTCCATGTTAAGATTTTTGTCTGCTCTATAGAACAAAAAACCGCTTGCAAAAATGTTGCGATTTGAAAATGTTATGACGAGAAATGTAAAACCTAATCACTTCCGTTTTTATCATCAGATTTTGTCATATATATGTTTTTAGAAAAACTACAGGTCTTAGTATATTAGAGTAATTAGCAAATTGTCTGAGTGGTTTTGATTCCGTTGTATTGAAGGATTCACAAAAATCAGTTGTAAGTAAAAATGGTACCAATTGTTAAACGATATAACTTTCCAAAGCAATTTTAAAATAATCAAGAAATACCTATTTTTGTACTGAAATTGCCTAGGGTTTGATACTAATCTTTATGAGTAGCAAACTTAGCAGGTAGTAAAGTTCACAGTAGCAACTTTCAAGTTAGAATCTTCATGCTTCCACTAAAAATTCTCCATAAAGACAAACTTCTTTTCAAATAATACGTCGTTTTGATTTCAGCATATAGAGCTGAGACTCAGTTTCGAATTTCTTACCACTATCCATGAAATTGTTGCCTGTTTGACTGCATGCTCGCTAAAAGGTAACTTAAATATGAGCTGGTTGCACTCTAAAATTACACTACGGGGACAAAATGCAGAGTTTTGTTGCACAAGTACTCGCTTATCACTGGAAAATTACTCCTATACACGGGAGGATTCGTATTTTTGGATCACCGATATTTATTACGATAATCCCATAGACGATTGCAGATTTTTCAATATACGAGAAAATACATGCCATTTAGTTATTAGACGATATCTCTAATTGAAAGCTTTCCTTCATATTATTGCCGTGGGAAAATATTAAAGCCAGTGTTGCAACAGTTATAAAAATTCCAGTTTCCAATTTGTATGAAGTAAAATATATTTTATATACTAATGTACTACTTAGGTCCTTTCAATGAAACCTGCGGAAACTTAGAATTTCTCGGATTCACAAAAAATGAATTGGCTGTGGCACAAAAAACCGAAAATGAAAATCTATCGTACTATTACTTCAAGTGGCTTAACATATTAATACATGGATTTTTGCTACTTTAACACATATTATTCAAGAATTTTCTGTATTAATTTTTCAGATTACACTGAATCTGTGTAATGCTCCGAAAGTTTTCTGATCGAGCATTCTTCTTATTAATTAACAATCCACGTTCCAGGTCTAATATATTCAATATTTATCTAAGTTAAGTATCGAATAGCTTTTTTATTTAGTTCTTTAAAACAAATATATATGTTAGAATGACGTGCTTAACAAGCAGAAAACATACTCAAATAACCACCTACACTAATAACAGTTCCAGAAAACAGCAAAAATTGTTTCAAAAACTAAAACAAAAAAGATATTTTTGGCAAAAATGAACAATTATACTATAAATAGTGCCACAAATATGCAAATGTAGGTTACAAACACGTAGGTGTGTTTTCTAACATGCCTACCTAATTTGTTTTTAAACAATCAGGTCAATTTAAATGTGTCTATTGGCAAAACAGACTATAGAACAATTTTTGTGAGCCTTCTAGTCTTGCAATTTCCACCTACAATTTTTCTGTTACATAACAACAAAACCAGTTGTTTGAATAAATTAGATTTTGGCCTAGTTTAGAAATATTGCCAAATCAACTGTTACATATTCCTAGTTTTGATTTTGATACCAAATTTGACAACAAATTTCTAGAAAATTATTTACGTCACCCAAATTTTAAAGCAGCTTTATCTCTCATCTATTTGACAATCCTATTCGTTCTTTTGACACGCATGACACTAAAACCTGAAACATTGAAATTAATCTCATCTAAAAATCTGCATCTGATTTAAATCAGTGTGACATTGAATTATGCAATTTTACTCCACACATTTTTCCTACAACATCTAACAAGTTTTATGTTCACGCGTCATGCACCACAGCGCACTGAGACCTGTCTTTTCCCCTCTTACGTTTTTCCTTTTTTTCTCCAAGTTTCGTGTGACACCTACCTGCATCACACATTCTAAATGGTTACCTTACCCATTCCAGAAAATAAGTTACACAAGCCTATTTACTACATCTCTACATCTTTTCCTTTTTATTCTGATGTGATTTCATCTGTCGCTTCATTTTGCGTTGAGCCGCACTTGTAAGCGGATGCAACGCTGAGTGAGTGGTTTTTACCTCGAGTGCTGGTCTCCTTGAAAGTAGACAAGCTGTTTGGACTTATACTCAACAGCAAGTCGTGTATTGAATCAGTGTCTCCGTGGCTTGCAAACGGCAAACACGGCAGCTGAATAGAGGAGGATAAAAATGTTACTAAAGCAAACAGATACTATTTGGAATTTACCAGTTTAAAAGTTTTCAAGTCGCATTTTTAGAAACTCAGTTTATTAGGCTGATATTGTGTGGTTTTACCAACTTTTTTGTCACTGTGAATGTGATTTATGTGAACTGTGAAAAGTTTCCTTTCCTTGGAACTATAAAACTGTAGTTAGTGTAAGTATATACTTAAGTTACAAGTGACATAATAGCCTTGAACAAAATACCTAAAAACTGAAAATGGAGCAAAACTGGAACGCTAAAGCTTGCTTATCCCGCGACTGGGGCAACCTGGACGGAAATCTGACCACAACTGGTAAGGAATATACATTTTTACAAACAATATTCAACCTTGTAATATCTTTAGACTTTTCATTAGATAATAGTTCCTTTATGTGCTAAGACACGCGCTGTTTAAAAATATATATGCAATCTTAACATATGAAATATGAGCTTGAAAAGATATCAGGTCTCTTTTGTCCTTATTCGCTTTTTTGCATAATACGTCGTTTTTCATCATGGATTATAAAAAACTAATGAAACTCCAAGGACTATAATTATCTAATTTGACATTATTTACAAGCTAAACGTACCCATAAATTAGATGAAAGCTGTTGGAAAAGGAAACGTGAGTATGCATAGGGAGAAAGTCACATGAGCGGTTTTCCATGTTCTATAGAAAAATCCAATTAAGTTTTTATTAGGCTAGAATATTATACAACCAGCTAAGACGACCACATTTTATAAGTTGGTAGTAAACATTTATATTAAAAATGGACACGTGAGATGCTCAACATTTCTATTAACTTATTATGCAATATCAACTCTAATTGGAAATAAAAACGGACAGATAATAAAATTTAAAACTATGGAACAACTAAAAAATAAAACAAATTGGTTGGAATAGGATTGTCTTTCAGTAAAATGGCATTTCAAAATATTCTACAAATTCCACGCAAAATATGAGCAAAAAACTTTTGTTTTCTAGTTGGGTAAAATATGAGTAAATTTTAAGTTGGTTTGAACTTTTCCCAATTTTGCAAATTATAAGTTTCAAGTATAGGCAACCTGCTGCCTAATTATACTTATTAAGTCGTTTAGACATTACAACTTTTAAATAGGCTTTGAAAAGTCTTTCTCTGCATATCATATCTAATGATTGCTATGACAAGCCACTTACCAACTCATTTGTAGAAATATTGACAAATATAACGTTCTGCTAATAACGTTTTGTATAGTAAAAGTTTTGCAAAAGAGTCTTTTGTTCTGTTTTATTATATCACCTGTGTCGCAGTATAAAATTCTAAAACTTGTTTTGTCGTTGCATAATATTCAATGTAATTCTAACAAGGAAAGTAGTCAGTTGCTTAAAAAGTTTTCCCTAGGTTAGTGCAGCATGGTACTAATGGCTCAACCATTACAAAATAGGCAACATAACCTTTATTGCAACAGCACAAAATGTTTTAGACTTCTAATTAGTCAACTTTATTCATTACGTCTGTTACGTTTAAGTTGCAGGTTTGCTTGCTTTGATAGCTGTCTTGAGTTGCCCCAAGTTTTTATTCCTATTTGCTATGAGCTCTATATTTTTTAAAAACAAGAATGTAAGATTTTATCAAGCATTTTGTATACTACACTACAATAGTTTTGTGACATAATTAACAAAAAGTGTGAACGGAAAAACAAGTAAACAACGTTGGGGCAAGCCTAAGGTTGTATTTCTTATAGGTACTTTGTTTTCACAACTTGCTAGCCTACTTTCACTAATCTTTTGTCCGGTCAGCATGTTTTCTCAAAGTTTGAACTTTCACTTTTACACCTTGACAAATTTGTATCTAAATCCGGAAAATGACTTTGCCCACGAGTGGCAGGAGAGATTACAGGTTTACGCGAAACGTGATAACTGAAATAACAGCGTAGTTTGTTTACTCTATCTGTGTTTCAGCCTCCACACCAACTAATCTCGGAATAGTACAAGTTTGCATTGATTTTATGAAATATAAATATTGTTATGTTTGAATTAAAATTAGGTACTTAAGAACGTTTCGCTCATCGTTTTAATGCATGACTCATTCAAATACGTTCGTTAAGCAAGATGATCAAACAGCTTACCACTACAC
Source organism: Entomobrya proxima (assembly GCA_029691765.1). Lineage (NCBI taxonomy): Eukaryota > Metazoa > Arthropoda > Collembola > Entomobryomorpha > Entomobryidae > Entomobrya > Entomobrya proxima. The sequence continues at coordinate 52,462,844 of CM056168.1, forward strand.
TATGCTTTGTAAGGCAAACAACTTTCTGTCGTTTTGCCATTTAGTATATAAGGACAAAAACGTGAATAAATCGAGGCTCTTACGCCAGTATTAAACTGAATCTCATTGTGTTCATGTTGATCTCATTTAAGTAACCTACCCATTAACCATAACCCTAACAATATCTTTATAATGTCAAGCATTTTTTGGTATCGAGGTCAAAAACTTTATGGAGCATGAAAAAGATCAACACCACAGTATAATTATTTTTAGCCTTAAGCTTTAACCAAGCGTAGGTGCAGTACAAAATGCTGCGGTCACCAAAACTTTGCTTAGCGTCGCGTTACATGTCGTGTATAGTAAACTAAATGTAAAAAGTTTTCACTCCATACAATGTTCTGATTACATAACAGGAAGCCACTGTCCTCCAATTTGGGACGGATTCTCGTGCTTTGGGCCAACACCAGCGGGAACAACGGCATCAACCAGGTGTCCATCCTTTAAAGGATCGGATATTACTAGTAAGTTGTACTTTTGGTCAATTTGGTAGAAAAAATAGGACACTTTTTCATGTCGTTGGGAAAGTTATGTAGAGTAGACATTATATTCTATTTGTTAGAATCGGCATTTAGAGTGTGCAGTGCTTCAGGAGAATGGCTAGATCGATACGGGGTACCAAGTCCTGTTGGCTGGACAAATTATACGCCTTGCTTAACTCCAGAAATAAAGGAAATTATGAGACGACTGGGAAACAACGATGATGCCAATGTAATTTACAATTTTGCAAATTGTCTCTTTTTTGTCGCAAAAAATGCATGTTTAACGTGTTGGCATTTTTTCAAGCAAAATCCAATAACCATACAAAATATTGCTGACATTGCTATTAAATATTTCATTTTGTTTTTATTCCACGCCGCTATCCGCGGTCTCCACCAACGCCACTCTGCTTTTACTTCAACCACACAAAAGACCAAGTTTAATATTGCGGTAAACACAAGAATCCTGGAATTTATTGGACTTTCTCTTTCCCTCGCGGCATTGCTTTTGTCTCTATTGATTTTCTATTACTTCAGGTAAGAAATATTAAAGAAGAAGACGTATATATAAATACTAACTTGTCAGAGTAAAACAAAATAACACACAATCAGTTCATTTGGTAGAACAAGCACTGAATTATTTATAAGGCTTTTGACAACACCTGCAAGCCTAATTGACAGAAAGACAATTTTGTTGAAATAGCGTATTCTTCAAAGCATATAATTTTCATAAAGGAAATATCGGCACATAACCCAGGTCTCAAGTAAACTTGTAAAAATATCCTCTAGAGTTTTCTTATTACCTACAAGTGCCCTCTGAACACAAAAAATCTTGAGAAAGCTGCTGTATCATCATATTCCATTTTCATTATTTTTAATCCTACATTCCTTGACATATCACACGCTCCCACACGAATACAAAGCTTGAAATCCTATGAATGCTTAACATTAATATAATCTCTTCCAGATAGACTAGATCCCTTCTTTCTACAGATATTACAGCAATACCACATTTTCGTCATCTTTCTTATGCTTCATATTTGACACGTGAAAGCGGTGTCCGGTAAAGAAGTCGAAACATATAAGTCGAATGGTATAAAAGTCGACGGTAAAAAAGGCGAAACCATTATGAGCGAACAGGTAAAAATGTCGAAACCCATTTTGGGCGAACTGAAGGAGGTAAAAATGTCGAACGCCTTTTTGGGCGAATAGAACCAAGAAAAAGTCGAATTTTTTGAGCGAATATGTATACAACATAAGCTTCCACAATGTGTACTCTGAGAGTTCAAGTACACTACCATCTTTCTCTGAGTTCATTATGCATAGCTACATCGTCTTTACATTAGCGTAAATACGACTTTTCAGCATTGATGACTATGATGAAAGATAAAGTCCAACTGTTTTCATAACTAAGCTGTCACTACTTACATATTCCATGAACCAAACCAAATAGCGTATTTATTCTCGTTTTGGTCTCAATATCCACAAATTGTTTCAAAGACCGCGAATACATTCATTGTTCTGATTGAGTAATTCATATCACAATGGAGCCCTTTTACAAGTTCCAAGGATTCCTGCAAAGAAATACGATTCATTGACAGCGACGATGACAGGTTACAAAGTATTGTTTGTCATTATGACTCATATTTGAACTCAATTGATTGTTTGAATGCTATATCAATATTTATGAATGAGTGTTTAGACAAAGACTAGAAAAACGATAGATGGTTTGGTTTTATAACTTGTTAATGTATTTAGTTTATTGAGTTATGTTAAGTTATTTTAGCTCATTTTACTAAAACGATTTAGAAAATATGTGACCATTTGACTTGTATGTGTAGTTTTATAACTAAACAGACTTATACAAACACTTTTTAAAGCACGTAATGTTAATGTTAAGTGAAAAAATCTAAAGTGAAATAGGTTCGACTTTTTTACCGTTTGCATTCGACCATAATGTTTTCGACTTTGATACCTCATTTTTTCGGTCATAATGGTTTCGACTTTTTTACCATTTTCATTCGACTACAATGGCTTCGACTTTCTAACCGTCGACTTTAATACCATTCGACATTTATGTTTCGACTTCTTTACAGTAGACCCGTGAAAGCAAGCAATCAGCCCACTGTCGTATTTCATATTCTTCATTTCACACCATTCAATTCTAGCCGTTCCGGGTTTAAGTATTCTGCATATTGCTGACTAAGAAAACCAGTAAAATTGAAAGGAAAAACCGTGCTTTGGGTTCTAAGAAAGTATTGAAGCCCTTTTCTAGAAATTGTTAATCCCAATTGGATAGCAGGATATAAAAAGCTATCTAGCTATTTTTTTGGATTTTCAAGCTATTTCTAGCACAGAAGGTTTTAAGTAGAAAAAGCTTAAATTTCTTACATTTTCGCCGATTTTAACTCATATCACATGCTTTGAAACGTGACACTGCAAATGTAATAGTACCATATTTTGTTGCTTTTCCGCGACACTAAAATCAAATTTGGTATAAACGGAGCATTTTGGACACTTAGGTTTGGAAACGTTTGACATACTGGATAGTTAAATAATTGTTATTTTTCGTTTGCTAAAATATCCCTGCGAACTATCATCTATATCATATATTTCATTTACACCTATTTCAGAACTTTACGTAACAGCCGAACAAGACTCCACAGACACCTTTTTATTGCCATGGTAGTTCAAGTGGGAATCCGACTGATTGTCTATACCGATCAAGCCATTACACGCTCCTATGACGGCTCGTCTGAAATCAACACAAATATTTCAGAGAATATCACCGGAGAAAACACAATTTACCAACAACAGCGACGCGGAATAGATAATACGGTAAGCATATTTTTGCATTTGTAATTTTTATGGAGAATTTTCTACTAAATGTCAGGACTAATTAACAGCTTGAAAGTGAAAAATAGAAAGCATTGAACGATAATTCCCTATTTTTCTGATTTGCATTGCTAATTATTTATTACAGCCAATTTTGTGCGAGGCTAGCTACATCAGCTTAGAATACGCTAGAACGGCCATGTTTATGTGGATGTTTGTTGAAGGCTTGTTTCTACACAATATGATAACAGGTGGGTGTAAAAACTTAACAAGCTTGCATTTTATTGAATTCCACTCATGTATAAAAACTGTGCAGCTTAATAATTTCTACGAATTATTTACACTTTTGATTATTTTGCGCAGTTACTGTATTCGAGGAAAAACTTTCACCGCTAGTTTACCCGATTATTGGTTGGGTGTTACCGATTCCACTGACGGTATCTTGGGCTGTTGTAACGCACTTGCATTACGGCACGGCAACGTGTTGGTGGGGATATAACTTTACGTTGTATTTTTGGATTTTGGAAGGACCGCGGTTAGCCGTATTAATGGTAAGTCGTTATTTAAGATACACAGACGTAAAGATAGTAGCCGATGGTAATTAAGTAGTAGAATTTCTTAGTAACTTATATAATGAATTTATATTGAATTGTTTGTAGGTAAACCTAGCATTCCTGCTAAACATACTCCGTGTGCTAATAACAAAGCTACGACAGTCCAAATCATCTGAAACCCAGCAAGCCATGTAAGGTTTCAATTGTTTCTTGGTTTCATTTATAATTCATACGAGAAACTGGCCACTTAAGTCTATTTAAGTTCATTGCACGTGCACACATAGACATAGTTTCATAAAATATAAATAGGCTTTGTGTTTTTCTTTCATTCTGCTATGTAATATTCTACCACAATACCTAGAAGTACACGTGTCTATAGAACTGCTTGTGGTTGGCATACAGTTTTGCTTGCAAACGGTCCATATTATAAAATTGACGGTTAGAAATGCTAAACTGTTCAAATGTCCTATTATCAAATTTTTCACTCTCTACCTTGTGCACCTGCTATCTTCAAAGTTTTTTCCTTGTTAAGATAACGCCGGAAGAAAGAAACCATCTAGACAGACGTCATTCTAAAAACCCACCCAATTTATTCTCATATTTTTACAGGAAAGCGGTGAAAGCAGCTCTGGTACTGCTACCACTTCTGGGTCTGACAAACTTGCTAAACATGCTAGACGCTCCATTGGAGAAATCTCCGTTTGAGTTTGCTCTATGGTCCTATTCAACGCATTTGCTAACATCTACTCAAGGCTTGGTTCTGGCATTTTTGTACTGCTTTAGAAACGGCGAGGTAAAAACAAAGCTTATTACAAAATAAAAAAAATATGCCGCGGTTTAAAGAACATTCATATTCATTTAAAATTTTTATTCATATTTCATTTTCAGGTACAAATAGCCGTTCGCAAATTCTTTCGCGTACGCATTCTCGGCAACTCCAAACACACCACAATAACCAAACGACCCATTCGTCTTTCCGCTTTAAACAACGGCAGTTTATTCCAAAACTCAAACAATCCATCTCAAGAAGGCTCGCAAACTTTAGACATGGCAAACCATTCCAGTCCCGCTGTTCTCCTCTCCAAAAACAATGGCTGTAAAATATTACCTTTAAACAACCACAATAGCTACTCTAACAACAATACAAACAAAACCTCGCATTTTTCAAATAACCGTTCATTGGAAAATTCTACCCATTTCAAATACTCATCCCATTTTTCTTCACCCGTGGGCTCATTTAACGCACCACCGCCCCCATTAGTTGTACGTAGCTTTAGCAACGGGGTTTTAAAGCAAACCATTTTACGAGACAAATCTCACTATAGCCAACAATCTAGAGGAGAAAAATGTCACAGTTTGTACAGAAATAGTAGCTATTTAAGTGATGACCAGGCAGGAACACGGCCACTGTTGCAAAACCAGCAAAAAACTTCTGGAGCAGAACAGCAGCCCATAATTCCAAATCTAGCTTCATCTTCACTTCAGCATCTTTCCAACCAGCCAGTTGTGCCAATACCAAGTAGTTCAAGCTGGAGTAGTGGAACATCCAGCTTGAATACCAACTCATGTAGTTCCAATAGTTCAGCAGCAGCAAACAAACAAGCTCCAGATTCTCAAGAGTTTCATCAAAGTCAAAATCCAAATAACAATGAGCTATGTTCCACCAGCCGAATTAATAAGCTGGGCAAACAAATAGCAGCAAACAGTTGGGGAATGTTAATTATTCCAGAGCCACTTTTAAAAAGAATGAGAGGACAGGCACAAGATGAGCTTGCGACATGCGAAAAGTCAGAAAATAGAAAAATGATTAGAAGTTGTAGTAGTAACATTCCCCGAGGAATTGAGTTGGTGGTTAGGGAAGATGAAACCCTTTCTGAGGAAATGGAACAAGATATTTCGTTGACAAATACAAGCAGTAGTGATGATTGCGAGGTAAGAGGTGTGGAGCCAGAAAGCTTTTTTAGTTTGGATATGACTAGTGGGGAAGAGGTAGAACCGAGAAATGTTGGAGATAGAGAAACAAATAAATGGGATGGAAATCCGGTACATATATCGGTAGAAATATTGAAAATCTAAAAATATTTTGCTATAAGTTTAGAAATATATTTTGCGTAAAATTAGCAATTAGAAATTTCTGGTCACGTTGTAAAACATGACGATTTAAAAATAGATTTTAAGAGCGGCGTAAAATATTCCCAGATTTAGATACGGAATAAATATGATAGGAAGTCAAGCGGTTGGACAAGCAGACAAAAGAGTCACGCTTGCTTAAGCACATCAAAATATGCTTGACAGGTGGCACATGTCCGAACACGGGAAGCGAATCTGTTTTGGAGAGTGCTTTAATTCTACACTTGTTTTTCATTCCGTTTTGAGAATAATGGCAAGTTAGTACGTAGTTTGTTGTTGTAGTAGCTTGACACTGTGTACTCTTCTGGAAAATTTTGCAAGATGGTATATAAGATAATGTAGAGTATCAGGTTTCTGGGTTTTGGGTAAACAATGCAACTTTGATGAGGTAGATAGAACGTGTTTTGTTAACAAATTGGAAATGTGATGTGAAGCTTGATGTCAGAATGGATATCAGTAGTGACAAGTTGTAACAATGACCACTACGCGATAAAACGTGTAATCGAGAAACATTGTAAATGGAAGATGATGAGTTTAGTGCAAAAATATTTTATACATGTGTGCTTGCAAATAATAGGCTTACAGAGTAAAATAATATTGTTTTCAATCTTTTAATTGGATTGCAGATTTTTAGTTATGATATATTAATTACATTTTTTGGCATATTGTGCAACATCGTTAGTCAATACGTGGAATTCGGCATTATAGTATTTTGCTGCACTGTTTACCTGATTACATATCAGTTTACATATGCTACATAATATAATGCTACATAATATAATAATAATAATGTCTTTATTAATCTCATTTTTCTTTGTCAAATAACAATCAATGAAACCTCGCTGCGCGAGATATTACTTCATTGGCCCGTCTAAACAAATTATAAGTATAAAAGCCCGGCTTATTTTTTACACATTTAAAACAACATACATATTACGCTTTAAAAATATTTAGAAACTTAACGACACCGACTCAAGTATGTGGGCTTTTAAACTATTTTTGAACCCGTTAAATGTTGTAGCCGTTTTTACATGTTCAGGAAGACTGTTCCAGGCACTCATACTCCTATACTGGAAGGATAATCTACCAATCTCAGTTTTTGGATAAACAGCACAATCAAAATCACTTTCTCTGCGCATCGACTTTGATTTAGTAAAATAGTTGTTGAAAAATGACTTTCCTTGAATCGAAACCATTTTATACATTGCACATAAACTTTTATACATACATAACTTACTTGGCAATAGCCATTCTAATTCGTCACAAATTAATTCAGACACACAATCAAACTTTCGTAGCCGCAGAATTAGTCTAGCAAGAGTACGTACAACACTAACAATCACCTTTAAATGACAGTCCTTTGCTACGCCGTAAACAACGATCATATAGCTTAGGATAGAATAGACGAAACTTTCACACAATTGTTTCAATTGAGTTTTTTCTAGATAATCGCGAATAGAGTACAGTGCTCGAATTCTGATATAACAAATTTTTGAAACATGGTCAATGTGATGCCTCCAGCTCTGGCTCCTATCTAAAATTAACCCTAGACACTTCAACGTTTCCGAGTTTCCTACAATGAATCCGTCAATGGCAAACGTGAACTTGTCTAAACTAGACACTTTTCTTGCCGTACTTATAGTTAACATTTTGGTTTTATCACTATTGATAACAAGAGCATTAGTCTTAAAGTATTCCACCACATTTCGCATGTCATCATTTATCATGTTTTTAGTTGTCTCAAAATCCCCATACCTACCACAAAATACAAAGCTTGAATCATCAACAAACATTATTGTAATCCCATTTCTTACAACGTCAGGTAAATCATTTAGATACAGTGCAAACAATATTGGGCTCAAAACGCCACCCGCTGGAACACCAATTAAAACAATCCTAGTTTTTGAAGTTTTATCTTTTACTGCTACAAACTGGTATCTATTACCTAAGTAATCCCGTAACCAAAAATCAGAAATACGATACTTAAATTTTAGTTTAACTACCATTTTTTCTTTATGAATACTGTCGTAAGCCTTCTGCAAATCGATTGTCACTATCACAGTAAAGAAACCCTTGTCAATTAGTTGTTTGGCTATGTCTGTTATTGCTATCATTGCTAGTTCAGTGGAATGGTTTTTTCGACAGCCAAACTAACTGTTCGAAAGAAAGTTGTTCGATTCGATGTGCTCGACTAGTTTAGGATAGTAGATATTTTCTAACAGGAGTAGCAGATTTGCTGTCAATGCAATCGGACGGAATTGCGAAGGAGTGGAAGTATTTTCAACCTTTGGAATAGGTACAATACGAGCCGTTTTTAGGTTATTTGGAACTTTTCCTGATGAAAACGAGCAATTAACAAAGTCTAACAACATATTTTGCATATCTGGAAACCCTATCAATTTGTCAAGAAACTGCTTCGACAGTCCTGTCGTGTCTTCTTGAGTGCTCATTTTCCTTGTTAATCTCTTCCACGCTTTATATAGTTCCGAATGTGTTACTGATTTGACATAAAACAAGTCTGATTCAGGGTCAGGAATAGTCGCTGTCTTTGTCATGTCTAGGGTATTAGTACACTCAACTCCTTGTGGAAAACCCATTTTACAATAATATTCATTAATCTCATCTAAGCTAATATTATCTGGCATGGACGCATTCTTCTTAAACTTTAATCTGACTGATTTTTGCAAGAATTCCCACAATCCCTGTCTCTTTATTTCTGCCTGTGTTGCCTGCTTGGCATCAATTTTTAGGTTAAACCTCACCAATTTATCGTACTTTTGTTTGCACTGGTGATGCCAATCATATCCTGTCTTTTTCCACATCCTATAGTGATAATCACGAACCGCAATTAACCGTTTTGTTTTAATACTTGCATCAATACTAAACGATTTAGTCCTAACCTTTTTCTCAATCTCTGGCACTTCATTAAGGTATAACTGTTTTAGAAAGCCTACCAAGTCAACAGAAAATTCCTCAGCATTTTTACCTGCTAATTTTTCCCTTTGCTCTCCTAATAAAGCAGCTATTTTACCCCAATTCGCATTCTTATAGCTTTTTACAAGCTTAACGGAAACTGTTGAATTCTTCCTACTTGTTTCAAAACAAAGCATTTGCATTGCATGATCAGACAGAGATTTCTCAATTACTTTACAAGACACTTTCTTATTAGTAGTTGTGTTTACAAACACTAAATCCAGAAGATTTTTACCTCTTGTTGGAGTTTGGACTAATTGTCTTAATCCATTACATTCCAACTTTCGTATTAACATTTTTGAGTGAACACTCCCACTTAGTAAATTAATATTGAAATCACCAACTACAACTATGTCTTTTCCCGTTCTGATAAAAAACTGTAGGGCCGATTCTAAATTTTTCATATCATTTAAAAAGTATTTTGTACGGTACACACATAATATATACACTGCTTTGTTCTTACGCACCTGAACACAAGTCGCAACAATTTCCAACGAAGTGGGTTTTAACCATTCATCCTGATTTATTGCCACTTGTTTAACCTTCAAGTTAGGACTGCAACAAATAGCTACACCTCCTCCACGTGAACAATTTCTATCCTGTCTAAATACATTAAAGTTGTTGACCTGGGGTAACACGTCATCTGAATTTAACCAAGTTTCACTAATACACAAAATGTCAATTTTTTCTTCCTTCACAATTCCCATTAACTCAATAAACTTATTTCTTACAGAACGTACATTTTGATGCGCAATTGTTAGCTTGTACATACCCTTGCCAATTCGTCAATCTTCCATTTTTTCCTCAGGTGCAGTTGGAGACCCTTGATTGTTGGTTGTATCTCCCCCTTTAGATTCCTCCGTTGTACCGCTAGATGCATTCTCACCAGCTTGCTCGGACGAGGACGCAGTACCTTCTCCATCCGGTGTTGATGAACCTCCTGCTATACTACCGCTACTTTTGAACCGTTTCGAATGACTGTCGTCATCTTCGGATTCCTCAGGTTCCTCCCGTCGCCGTACTGTCTGTTGGCTCCTCCTTGGTTGTAACACAACTCTACCCTTTTGCTCCCTTCTTTGTTGTGTAGTCATATCGTGCTGGATACTTACTCCCCTAAACTTCTCCAGTCCTTTCAATTTTTTCAGATTTGAAAATATCTCGCTCTTGATGTTACTGTTTCCCGTTTTGACCGGTAAACCTCGTGGTTTACCCGAAAAAATACCTACTCTTTCAGTACAGAACGTGTCTGGGTCTTGCCTGGTTAAAATTGTCATTAATTCATTAAACAGCAAATATCCGTCATTATTTTCCTGTAGCCCATAAATTATGATGTTGTCCCGTTTGAAAACCCTTCGTTTTTCCTCCTGAATGGTACCCATGAGTCGTTTTACCGTTGCGTTTAAATCTCGCCTTGAGCATCTATCGGCATCATCATCTTCCAGTTGGGATACTCTTTCTTCCACACTATTGAGACGGGACTCAAACTTCTTCATCCGTGTAGCAAGATTTTGCAACTCAGCCGTGTTATCTTCTAATGTTGTCTGATTCCGCTCCATCAGTCTGTACAAGTCTCCCAGTGTTGGCTCTTTAGACACGGCCGCCTTCCCTCTCCCTCTGCCTGTGGCTTTTCCGCGCTGAGACATGGCAAACTACCGCTGTGAAGACACAATAGAAGTTGTGTGCCAGTATCTTGGGGACTCCCAAGTACAAGAAGTACGGAATACTCTCGGACTACATATACAATAAAGATTGTGACTTATCTTTTCAATGTTGAGCGTATACCCTCTGTGTTGTAGCCTCTTCCTGGTTTGACTTGACTGGACTGACTTTCAAACTTTAACTGACTAATTGCACAGTTTTAAAACTTTAATTGACAAGATAATGACTCTCTCCAGATAGAGAATTAAAAACTGGACAAACCTTAGTATTTTTCCAAGTTAATCTTTCACTTTTTATGTTAGAAAATTAAATAAAACTGAGAGCTCAACAAAAGTACG
>CM056168.1:52473947-52490947 GCA_029691765.1 Entomobrya proxima
ATGGGGTGCATTCATTAATCATATTTCAATATTAATTTATTCCAAATTGTTATTCCACTGTGGTCATGTTGTATTCTGTAAAATATGGAAATAACTGACGTCACATGCCTTGAATCAAAATTTTCTGGTGTCTACAGGGAGATCACCACCGGGAGGCGATAAGGAAAAGTATCATCACTACTTTTTCTACTTAAACGCGACTGCAAATCTGACGCTAGACAAGCTATGGTTACGACAATTTAAAAAACGCCATCATTGTTGAATGCTTAGAACATGATGTACAGCCGTAAATAAGGCTAGGCGTTAAATTTTTCGCGATTTTGCATATCATTTGTGAACTGCACCTCCTAGTAAGCTGCGAAATCGGATCCCTGGCGTTTTGTCGATTAAGACCCTAGGTTGCAAATTAATCTAACCAATCAGTCAACGGGAAACCATAAAAATGCTAAATATAAACTTATGGATTACTAGTCAATTTTAGCTGATTAGGGACTCACTAACCAAAAAATTTCGACCACTCACTCCACTCACTACTCATGGCCCTGAAAAAAGTATCACTCCACGCACTCATACCACTCGTTAGTAAGTTGGCACATCACTGTGAATCAAGCACGCCATCTATGTGTTTGACTCACCATTGTCACGCACCACCACCGCAAGGCTCTTATCTGAGCCATTAGATTTCACTATTATTCCTGCCATTGCAATATATTTTTCAACACAAAAAAATAGTTGCGTTATGGCAAATTTTCAAGGGAGATCAAGTTTGATTCAATTCAAGAGAGTGGTTATTTTTCGTGGAATTATCCTTAAAAACAATTTTGAACAGGTTTGGAACAGCTGTTTGTCAAAATCCGCACCTTCCCCAGTTTCCCCATAATGATTTAATAGGTTTCTACAAACTCGTTTAAACTCACTTTGTTTATCAAACATTCAAACACCATGGGAAAAGCACATTCTCTGCGTTCATGGGTAACTGTACACTCGCCAAATTATAAGGCTTAGGTGAAAGAGGAGATGCGTCGTTAACAAAATTAAATCATTTCCTATCCACTTGTGCTTTCAAGCCTAACAGTGGTAAATAGTTAAGCAATGTGTCACTAACGTGTGACCTAAGCCTACTCTAAATCGTTTGATAGCGCACATTGTGCTAAAGATAGGATAATGAAATAGATTTATGTTATTCCATTTCTATTTCCAGCAAGTGCAATCAGAGAAATAGCTCAAAAATATCCCTGATCGTGAAGATACAAATAGCAAGTAACCCTAATAGCGCCAACGTCTCAGTTAACGCACCAATGTGCGACGACGAGAAAAAGGAGGACGAAAACGAGATGAACGAGAACGAGAAGGACAAGAACGAGGAGGAGGACAAGAACGAGGAGGAGGACAAGAACAAGGAGGAGAACAAGAACGAGGAGGAGGACAAGAACGAGGAGGAGGACAAGAACGAGGAGGAGGACAAGAACGAGGAGGAGGACAAGAACGAGGAGGAGGACAAGAACGAGGAGGTGGACAAGAACGAGGAGGAGGACAAGAACGAGGAGGAGGACAAGAACGAGGAGGAGGACAAGAACGAGGAGGAGGACAAGAACGAGGAGGAGGACAAGAACGAGGAGGAGGACAAGAACGAGGAGGAGGACAAGAACGAGGAGGAGGACCGGAGTGAGGAATGCGAGTAATATTCAGAGAGCATGTCTTTTCTGAAAACCGCAAAGAAAGCCTGTAGATTATTTCCCGTTTAGGAGCTCATTCCTACAGCGAAGATAATGATGATGAGGATTTCCTCTTATCTGACAGCACAATGCACTTCAGAAAATGAAAGAAAACACATGGTTTGTGATAACGTTTGCAAACTTTATATTCTTCAAAATTACAAAATGTTCTATATAATAAAATTGTAATATTATTGGAATCTATGAAAAGGATTCCCATCTTCATGAACAAAAATGCTTAAGAGCAGCACAAGGATTTGGGGAGCATCTAAAACGTACGAGACACTATCCCCAACCCTGAAACAACCATTTGGCGGAAAACGATGTGTGTGCACTCAATTGTGTTTGTAAACACCTTCCAAATAATTCATCTGAAAGATATTAAAATTCCAGTTGTTGTCAGAAAATACCTGGAATATAGCATTACGGATCTAACGATCAGTCTCTCCCATATGACCATATATGGTGGATTTCAAGTTCTACAAAAAACTGTTCACCTTCGTGTAACATTACATCTGATATGTGTCTGAGCTCAAAATTTACAGTGTTTTCGGAATATTACAAGTCAAAACAGTTTTTGCTCCTCTCAAAAACTATTTGTCATGGGGTGGACTTAATAAAGTTTGCAGCTGCATCTCGACCATTGACATGGGAGGTTAAGATCTTAGTAAATCCACCAGAATCATTGTTGCCAGACATTCATTCTATACAAAACAGTTTAGATAGATGCATTCAGTCGCAATTTCGACAGTGTTATAAGTGGTTCCCGGTTACCTACCCTAACGGTGCTAGTATCTAACAAAATATCAAATAACTACAGTGATTCTCAAATAAGAAGGTGGCTACATAGCACTATTGAATATGAATGGGATGCAAAGTACTTCAGATACACTACCAGGCAAATATTTCTGTATATTTTGATTTCAACACCAAAATCAGTATATTCTAGAACTTTCCTTATTAATCCGTACAATAGTAACAACCTAGGGGTAAATTTAAAACAATATTGCATCAAGGTGAATAATATCTACGAAAGTTCATGCATTAAAAACATTGCTTCACAAGCTTTTTCAAAAACTGAGTAAATTGCGGCACAATTTTTTGAGCTCCAATTCTTATCAAGTCAAGAAATCCTAAAAGCCTTACGTTTCTGTAACTTAACCAAAAGAGCGTCTATGGAAAATCTTAAAAAATATTCAAGCAAGCAATTTTTTTTCTATGCGTTTCTTGCTCAAGTCTTACAAAACGTGTTTTACAATTTTACAATAGTGCAACGACTAGGACATTTTAAAGAAAGCGTTTGTAAAAACTACAAATTATATTCGGTTCCAAACCTTTTCAACTCAAGCGTAAAATTTTAGTCAATTTTCGTGATGCACAGGATGACACATCATTTTATAGTAACAATCGTATCAGCATACCAAACAGAACTTGCGGTTTATAACCTGTGGAACAAGAAGTATGACATCCATGCCTTTTATTGATTTATTCAGTCCGTATACATGCAACACATGGTTGTGTATCGTAGCATATCCTGTGGTTCTGTCAATTGTGTTTGCAAAGCTAGAACAAGAAATTTTTAACACACAAAGAAATTATTTAGGTCAACTTCAAGTGCATTTGTTTTCTTTACTGAAAACACTGCTTGAACAAGGTAATCCTTTCCGCTCCCGGATCATAAAAAGGAAACCATGGCGTTGTATGATTACTGGTATATTTCTAGTTGCTACCGTATTAAGCAATGCATACAAAAATACTAACGTGTACCATATGGTAACTCCCAGAAAGCTACTGCATTACAAAACCTTTAATCAATTAAAATTAGATGGATTTAAACTCTACAGTGCTATTTCCCGGTTCGAGTTTGTACGGCCGAAGGAGGTATATTCTCATGTGAGAGATGCTATAATATGCGACTAGAGATGCTTTTGTTTGCAAATTAAGGTTTATCTTACGTACTCCTTAGGCAGACAACTGGTTAAGACGCAACAACGCTCTCCAGGCAAGCCTTCTGCTGTGACTTAGCGGTAGGTATGCAAATAAGCAAATCACAACGCACGATAGATTACTAGTGCTACTGCTACTAATTTATTAAGCGAAATTAAAATATTATTTACAACTCTTCCTCTACACACACTTGATTCCATATTGGCAGACAAGAGAGAGATCACTTGTGATAAACCAAATCTGCAGCCATCTCGCTGCACTTCCATGCATGACCGTGGATAGGAAAGGAATGCTGTTCTCTCGCTTGTCTGTCACATAGCTGCAGTCAGTCCTGCAGTTTTCATATTTTACTTTTAAGGTCCAACGGACCAACCAATTAGCATAAAATACGGAATATTCTTCCGTCAAATACCTTCCACAGAGCTCCTGCATAACCTGTGTTTGAGCCTGTGTGACATATCCTGCCTTGCACTACATGGCTACCGCCAAAACGCCCCCGGTGCGGACTCTCCACTCCCGAACTTAAAATAACACTCTTCCATTAAAATTATTCATACAATTTGTGTAAAATACAAGTTCATAATTAAATAGTTACAATCAAGGGGAACATAACACACAATACAATACATTTTGTTGCTGATTTACCAATTACATTTACCATTTGTTACCACTTACAGTCCAAAGTACATCTTATAGTTAATTACATACAGACATACATTATTCAATTTGTACTGAATACATTCAAGTCTCTAAAACTTATATATTTATAACATTCATAAAAACCAAGTTAGTTAATACATAATACATACATATTGATTAAAATGTAGTTGATAAGTTATCCTTCTGCTCTCCATGATTCCGCCGGCGTCCTAGTCTTCACGAACTGTTTTGAGCTACCTGGCTTCACTCAGCATCCAAACTGTCCCGTGTCAAGTTCCCATCGTACCTTGGTCAGATCCACTCATCCACTAGTTCCTCTAGAGAACAAGACTGCACACTACCACAGCTAACCTGTGTATACCGCATACTGTCTCGACTCTCTCTTCCAGGTATTGACAAAAACTGACTCCGAGTTAATTTGTCTCCCATTGCTCAACTTGTCAAGTTCAGGGGACTTATGCCATAGACGACTGAGGTAACCCTCGCGGTCTCAGATCAGATTTCCTTCACCTTTGCACCAATCCCTATGGGACTAGCCTTGGACTCATGACCACCGACGACAATTTGGAGCTTACGACTGTCTGTAAGTTAGCTTCAGCAACGTATCGGTCATCCGCTGGGCTTTAGGAGTTTTCATATGGGCTGTGGTGCTTTGGCCAATCCAAGAGTCATACATGACTCGAGATTTTTTCAGAGGAAGTACCATTCGATTTGACTTCCATTTGTGACTTGATCCTGGAAGTTTTTAGCGCTTTGCGTTGTACTTACGCTTGGATAATTCCACTCGACAATCCGAGTAAATTATTTCTATCATATCTCTGCTTCAGCAGGGTTGCATGGCAATTATTGTATCTGCGCATGCTTGTGGCCACCGTTCCTCATTTTGACGGCTTCAATTTTAAAAGTGCTGTCTGTAACAGAGACTTTCTCACTATTGGCTGTCTCTTTTTTTATCGCCTCTTTGGGCGTAGTTGGGATCCGCATATCCTCGACAGCCCGAGTTATTTGATTGTGGTCCGAGTATTGTTGTACTGCTTCAAAGGTGCAGATTTCATCTCGTTCCTCAGAGACGGGACGAGTTAGTTTCTGTGTAGTTTCATCGGATTTCGCTCATCTCTCAATATGGAGCGTTTAATGTCCGTTTGTCCCAACGTTTTGGTTCCAGCGGCGTCTTAAACTTTACGGGATTTGGTTACCTCTGGATTTACTCTTCTTTTGGATTCCAAATTTCTTGAACATTGTTCGACTTATATTGGCGTGCTGAGTGGCAGAATCAACGTGTAAGGGTCTTGGAAAATATATGTTCTTTACTGCGCAGTTTCTCCATTAACACCTTACATTGGAATTTCTGCAACTCCTGCCTTTGACTTCTTTCGACCGGTCTGCCTTCTATTTCTTTACTCCACCGATATCTTCAATGTTGCTGGCCAGCTTAAAAGATTTTCGGTGCTCTGATTAATCTATTTTCTGGAGATTAGATCCCTTCTTAGTTCCTCCGCTAGGGCATGGGACGATATTTGGGCCACATTGACTTACGTCCTATATATTTCAGTTTCCACCTCCTGTTCATTAGCATTAACGTAAAAATTAGTTATTATGGGAAATAACTTCTAGGATGGTGGTTCTCCGGAGTCAAGATTAGTTTTCCGT
Organism: Entomobrya proxima; assembly: GCA_029691765.1. Classification (NCBI taxonomy): domain Eukaryota; kingdom Metazoa; phylum Arthropoda; class Collembola; order Entomobryomorpha; family Entomobryidae; genus Entomobrya; species Entomobrya proxima. The sequence continues at coordinate 52,479,920 of CM056168.1, forward strand.
ACGGTTTCTTTAGTCTGGAGTCCTCCGCTCCTGATATATTTGTTGGTTGCTAGCATTTTATCGGTCCGTATTCATGTATTCCTTGTTAGAACACGGTGTCTGGAACTTGTTGGCCAGATTGTGGAGTTGGGGATTCTTCCATGAAGTGATTTTTGAAATCACTAGAATCCAGTACTTCTAAGTTTTCGACGTTTTTCTCTCAAACGTCCTAATATTGAGGATTATGGCTTCTAAGTGGTAGTTCCGGCGAATTCCTAATCGCTTGGCACTGAACATCCACCGATCAATGTTTCCCGTCTGGATTTTTTTTTCTTTCGGACCCACTCCTAAGTCCAATGTGTCATCTAATACAATCTTGACACTCTTCTTGTTCCATCATGTAAAAGAGATTTTGGAACATCTCGTTATTAAAGTTATATAGCCATACTCATTTTTACTTGTGCGTTTCCATCTAGGAAACCTGGACATCGCTTCTGTGTGCCCTGCTTTCTGGGGAGTCTGGAACGTCTTGGGGATTCTCTTGCTGGAACCCTCCGTTCCTCATATTATTGTTCCTGGTTCCGGTTTAAGGGAAAACCGTCCAGTACGTAGCCATTCCCGACCTTGGTCCTCATCATCTTTATTTTTCTTTTATGTGGACGTCTATGTTGCTGCTGAACTGGCCAGGTCCAGTCTTACGACTCGAGCGTTCTTTATATATCGGGTAGTGTCACGCACATCCCGAGAGCCGTGCATAGTACAGTCTTTGCTGACTTCTTGCATGTGAATCAAACCTTCAGTTTGTATCCACCAGCTCAATCTTTTCATATAGATCCATCTTCGACTCCCCGAGGATTTGATGGATCATATGTCCACTCGTACTGAATATGGGTATCCAATACTCCAATATTTCCCGCATTCGTTTGGAATGCGGATTTTGCATTGGACTAAGGTAGTCCATACGTTTTCTTGCAGATACTGGGATATCTGCTGCTCAGCTTTCTTGTGTACCTCCCTGTCTTCTCCTATTTTCGACAAGACTTCATGTAGGCTCGTATGTCCTTACACTATTCAATCTTCAGCTGTGGTTGGGACATTACTCGTGAGAGAACGTCTTCTTAGCCTTGTTTTCCTTTTAAGGGTTGGTTTGGCGACGTCTTCGTTTCTTGTTGAGTCGGGTTTCAAGTTTCAACTTGAATTAACCATATGGTTTCTTCTGGAGCATTTTCTCCGACGACTCGTAATTTCTTTGCGATTCGGGCTGACTTTTATCTTTTGATTTATTTCAGCACAGATAATTTTTCCAAGTGGTCTGTTCTGTGACAGACCTTCACGACGGTGATATCTTCCATCCGCCGCTGTTTCTTAAGTTGACGCTACCATGGTCGATTTTCCAACGATGGTTTATGCGCCTTGTAAGTTTTTCTGATTTCTTGGTGGAACGGTGTGGATCTGCAAACCGATGTTTCCGTTGTATTGAACAAGGCTGCAACCGCCTTTTATGTTCAATGTATTAGAATCTTCTTTATCTAGTCCACATTTTCGACTTAACTTCACAGACGACGAGTGTTTTGACTTGGTCAGTTCGCCTTGGCTTCTGCTGACTTCTGCGGAACGCATCATATGTCTGGAGTATCTCCTGCTAGCTAGGTGGGAAGATTTTACGAAGTATGTTTTGAGCTCAGGTTGGTCTTCCGTCACCATTCAGAGATGCTACAGACTTCTGACATTGTCCTCGATTTCATAACTCGTGCTGCCATTGCAGGTTCTCCACTCATCTTTCAGTCGATTGTAAATTCAGGTGCCAATTTAGACTCGAGCATCTGCGCCAAATCGTTTATATCCATTTCTAAGTTAGGTTTCAGACTTCCGCTCACATGTCCTCTTCTGCGTTTTTTACTCCTGCGCTGGGTTATCTTTAACCCTTCGGAATAATCCTCCTAAATTATTTTCTTCCATATCAGGAAGTTATCTGTGCTTTGGTTAGCATTTCAGTCCGAGTCTGTGACTACTGTGCGAGTTCCGACCATGGACTCCAGTAATTGTCTAGAACCAGAACAACCTCTGTTATCAAGACAATATTCTTTTGTCGTCGCCAATTCCAATTCTTAGTTTTCAGCTCTCGTTTCCTTCCTCGGTGAAGTTTCCGGAACGTCTTCCGTTTGAGGGCTTCGTTGTGTGCCTTTAGTCTTATTGTTCAATAAAAGGCACTTAAGGTAGTTCCATTTTTGCTGGAACTTTTGGGAGTACTTGCTGAGTTGTACTTAACTCTCGATGAGGGATCGGAAGGCATCTTTGTATGTAGCGTTTTCTTCCTTCAGATTTGATCTCTCCGTTGGTGGTGGTGTGGTTTGTTTTAAAAATGATGATTCGACACTAGAATTCTTCAAGCGTCCTTGTATCATTATTTGAATCTTCATATTTCTTGTCCAGACGTGCTGCCAAGAGTTGAGCTTCATCAAGAAGTGCTGCTTTTAAGTTCTCGTAAGTAAACGAGTAACTTTTCTGATATTTAGCCAAGTCTGTGGTAGGAGTCTCATTGTTTCCTAGCTGGACATGCCTAAGCAATCCATAGTACTAAGCTTTGCTATAATGGTAGCCGTCAGGTCTGCGCGTGGATCGAAGTCTCTATGGAACTCCTTGAAGCTTCAACTACATCACGACTACCCGTGGTTTTTGAGCTTTTCTGGGTTAAGCCTTGTGACTTCTCGCCTCCTCGTACAGCCTTCAATCCAATTTGTTGTATGGAACAACCTAAGACTTCGATTGTTCAGTTCCCACTGCTTCTTGCGTCTTCCGTCCAAGGTTCGAATCGTTTCGGGTTCGGAATTATCTCTGCTTGGTGTGGTGACAAGTCTCTCTCAAACTCATTTGAGGTTTCTTCGGTTCGCCATTTTTTATCTCAGCTGCCATTGGTCACTTGGTCGGTATTCGTTGACGGGTGCTGCGATTACTGCAGGGTGTTCCTTCAAGTTCCCAACCTCTGGCCTGGCCGCTATTTTCTTTTGAGAGCTTTGTCTTCCACCTTTCAACCGTCCTAGACTTCCTTCAAGACATAATCAGCTGCTGATCCTTATTCTGACGTAATCCCGACTTCTGATTTCTTCTGCTACTGCCTGGCATCTATGCTTTGCATCGATATTTTCTCCAGACAGAATATGCGGTCTTAAAAGACCGATTTCTCTATGTAATTCACCTTTTGGACGTCTTAACATCGTGGGTGGAGGCGTTGGTCCTTATCGTTCGGTTACGTACGACGTGTGGCTATCTTTCTATTTTTGGACTTCCGGTACTCTCGGATAAAGCTATTTTAATTTTCTTTAGTGTGACTTTCGACAGCTGCCGCACATTCTTTGGCTGACACCAGGGCTTGTACTCAATCCGGCGGACTGCCCGCGTATTGTGAGTACAGCCAACTACCGTCTTGTTGTGTCACTGAGATCTCCATTTCCTTTAGTTTGAGTTTCAGAACTTAGTCTGTACTCTCGTTTTACCCCATGAGTTGGGAGTTCCACAATTCTTTATTGACATTTTTGGTTTGATAGATCTTTTGATAGATCTTTGATTTGATTTATAGCCGATGAAGTACTTCTCCGCTTCGAGGGGGGTGCTGTTGTAGTACTATTCCGTAACACGATGTTCCTTCCGTAGGTGTCTGTTAAATTAGTGTGAGTTACAGAACTGCCTCTGTGTTCTCACTTTACCCCATTGGTTTGGCTTATGCAGCCAACTCTTTCGATTTCTCATCGCGGTAATTAGTTTTATTAAGTTGACTTAGTACTTCTAGTGTCGCTGGGTTGTGTTCGGCACTTGTGGATTTCCTAACTTCTCTATGTAGACGTTTTAGTGAGTTACAGAGCTACCTCTGTTTTTTTTCACTGCCCAGTAGGGGTTGCATATAGTTGGGCTTGGCTTCCTCCAATAATGTTATTTTTGTAGTATTTTTTGTGTACTCTCCATTTATGGGGGTGTAGTGTAAGGTACTTGTTCCATTTCCAGATCTGCACTGGTCTTGATACATTTCCCTTGACTCTAGTAGCTGAGTACTTTTATTGCGGGAGGGTGTAGTGTAAGGTACATGTACTATTTCCAAGTCAGCACTTGTGTACGTACATTTCCCATTACCGTTTTGTCGTGTTGGCTCAAAAGTCAACTTCCCGCATTCACATAATGTGGTAGTACATAATAGTCCTCCAGGTACTACTGGTCCTTTGTCTGCAGCTTTACTTCTTGGTTCCTTGGGTCGGTAAGCATTACCGGTATATTTGTGCTCTCAGGAGTTTGAGAGTCAATATCCACCACCGTTGCATGCAGTCATATAGGTAAGCACACTACAGGCTTTTGTATAATATGACATGCATGTTGATTCCTTTCCTGATGCACCTAACTATGTAGTAGTTAGGCATTTAGTGTTATGCTTGGTAGTATGGTTTATTGAGAAATTTCCCATTGAAAAACTTTTTAAATTTAGGTAGGAGTGTTTATTTAGGGAAATTGCAATATTGTGCTTTGTTAGAATGCATAAGGCATATAATATATATAGATTTACAAAGCACATAAAAAAAATATTTGACTACCGATATACTACCATTTCTAACACATGTTAATTATCTTTGCATCTCATCTCTCTTCTGTCTTCTTTAAAATCTTACTGCACACATCATTTGACTATTTGCATGTCTGGCTAGCTTGACATGGAGCATTCATAGAGAATGTGCATTGAAAAAGGTCGGCAATTTTCCTTTTTTCCTAATCGCTATTAAACGTTGTGACGTTTGCATTGCTTTAGTCTGGTATTTTTATGTGTATGGGTATGCTGTATAATACTAAGCATAATATATGCGCATTCTCAACTACCTGAGATTTAGCGCAGCAAAACGTAAACAACGTTTTTCCAGACAAAGGGCTTTGTTTTCTGACAGATGCTCATTTTGCCCCAATTTCTCATTGAAAATAAATTATCTAGCCATTTGCACATGAATGGAAATTGGTAGCCTTTTTTTATATAAATTAAGCCTTTAGCAAAATTTATTTATGTGTGCACTATAGAAAGGTAAGCCGTGACTCACAACCGAGTTCTGGCTATATAATATTAGCATATGAAGAGAAAGATTATGTTTAGCTACTCACACCCGAATATTCCTTTTTTTAGCGATTCAGCATCCTCAGCAGACTGAGTAATAGAGCTGAATAACGCACTCATCACAGCAGCAGCAGAGAAGAAGAAAAAGCATAATATATGCATAAAAATGATAAGCTTTTATGCACCTACACTGTCACTTTTTACAGAAAAACTGGCAGAAAATTCGCCATGTACGGCCCAGGAGACGTTAGGGTTATAGTGAAATGAGGAATTATATACAATCATAGATGCTTTAGCTTGCAATTAGGGTATATCTTACGTTACTCCATGGCAGATCCGTTTTACGCATAACAACACATCCAGGTAAGCCTTCTGCTGTGACTCTACGTTAGGTATGCAAATAAGCAAATCACTACACGATAGGGTTTACTACTGCTAAAGCTACGAATTTATTAAGCAGAAATTAAAATATTATTTACAACTCTTCTACTTCACACACACACACACTTGATTCCATTTTGCAGACGAGAGAGATATATTTCGATAAGCAAAATCGCAGCCATCTCGCTGCACTTCCACGCATGACCGTGGATCGGAAAGGAATGCTGTTCTCTCGCTTGTCTGTCACATAGCTGCAGTCAGTCCTGCAGTTTTCATATTTTACTTTTAAGGTTCAACGGACCAACCAATTAGCATAAAATACGGAATATTCTTCCGTCAAATACCTTCCACAGAGCTCCTGCATAACCTGTGTTTGAGCCTGTGTGACATATCCTGCCTTGCACTACAAGTTTGCATTTTACTATAGTCCAGGAATACCTTTAGATATTTTGGCTACAATGTCAGTTGACAGGAAAAAGGCTTTCTTTAAGCTTAACCACTTTGCAAAATCAAGAGACAAAAATATTAAAGTGGCTTCGGAAGCATTCAGTAGATTCTTTGGAGGATTGCTACAACATTCACACAACAATTTTTCCGGTGGAATATGGAACTATTCAAGTATTCATCCAAATGTTGTTTGGAAATTAAATGAATTTGAACAAACCACTTTACCATTTCTAGACATTTTCAGAAATGCTCGCAATTTGTCCCAGAAAGTTACAATGTTAATTCAAAATAGATTTTTGGAGTATCAAGAAAGCTGGTTTTTAAATAATTTGTCAGCTTGTACTGGAACGGCTGGCTACTGAAGAAAAAGCTCAGGAATAAATGCACAAGTTGTGGAGTTCGGGTGCTCCAAGTAGTTTCAAACTTTCCGTAGGAAAGGAAGTTTACGATAGCCCTACAATTGAGATTTAAATTTACGAAACCTCTGTACCATCTGTAATTCAACGAATGATGTTTAGTAGAGAGTCTGGCATCTTTGACTGGTGGTCCAAACACTACGTAGGTAAACATTCTTCAAAAAAAGCTAGCCCTGTGTATCCACAAAGTGCAAAAATGAATGGAAATATTTTAGTTATATTTATTGTTCATCTATTGGGCGTGTCTGTGGCTATATGCAGCTTTTTTCTAGAAGTTCGTCATTTTTTCCTAAGTGGCATGCAATGCATTAGTAAATATGCATATGAATATGTATTAGCAAAATGTGTCCGTGCATTTCAGTTTAGCTATAATCAGATTACGCATGACTCTATGAATAACGTTAAGTTTTTCCCGAATGCATGAATTCTAATAAGACATGCATCATCTGGTATATATAAACGTTTACACAGTTTGACATGTACAAAAATCTGAAGACATCTCAGAATGTTTCAAAACTGTTCAAAGTTTTTTTTAAATAGTTTATTGGATAACTATTGTAACTAGTGTAACACATCAAACAATTTGTCTAGTTATCAGCATTTACAAGTAAAGGAAGAATTAGTAAAGATATATTTACAATTAATATGTTAAAATATGTTTACTTTTTGCTATCAACGTCGGCATGCATAATGTAATCATTTAGGCTTATCAGTAATGATTTTGATCGCGTTTTGCCAAGTTTCTAGTAACCCTAGTAGTGTTAAATTACCTCTGTCGACGACGGAGCGAACCAGACGTGCCTGGCACAGCTGCCGAGCATGCTCGTGTAAATTTTAATTATAAAATTAAAGTTTTATACATTTACACCGGATTTTTTAGAAAAGTGAGTGTGGTTAAAGGAGCAGGTCACCCTTGACTTGGCAAGGAAAAGGTTAGTCTCCAAATGCACTCATTAATTGAACTTTTATACCCTTTTAAAGGTCAGGTAGCAATAACACCATATTAAAGTGTTTTTTTTTCCCTCGTGCTTACCTGCCCAGGTATAATTAATGGAACAAGGAGATTCCGCCACCGGGGTGGAGGGGCTGGATGAAGCTCTCTCCCCTGGTGGCGATGAAGATAATGGCATGATAGTGGATGAGGATGAACTGCTGGCAAGGGAGGAGGAGGAGGAAGCAGGCAAATGCCGCCGCCGCCACCACCACCCCAAAACCGGCTCCCAGACTCTCCCTATCAAGCCAGTCGACCGACTCCGAGGTGGAAAGGGAGGCACGGAGGTCGATCAAGACACCTGATGAGGGAAAGGTGCGGAGAGTGAACCTGTTCCCGGATCCTCCGCCGATTCCAGAGGAAATGGGAGGAAAAAAGAGGAGAAAGAGGAACAGGAAGAAAGGGAGGCAACTGGGAAACCAGGAGCCACCCGAAGATACAATTTCACCACCGGGGTTGAGAGTCCGGATTCGGTACTCTCCCCCAGATGGTGAGGATGATAATGAGTGGAAGTGGTCGAGTGGAGCTGTTGTGGAGGGAGGAGGAGGTGACCTTGATGTTACCACCATCACCACCCCCAAAACCGGCTCCTAAACTCCCACTTTCCATCCATTTTGTGACCTGTGGGTGGAAGTGGAACGAGTGAGCTCATTCCATGAGCCTCCACCGATTTGGGGATTCTGGGATCCCCCAGATGAGGTGACCAGGGACGAGGTGACTAGTGATAAGGTGACCTATAACCAGGTGGCCAGTGATAAGGTGACCAGTGACGAGATGACCAGTAACTAGGTGGCCAGTGATAAGGTGACCAGTGACGAGATGACCAGTAACTAGGTGGCCAGTGATAAGGCGACCTATAACCAGGTGGCCAGTGACCAGACAGTGGGGAAACTTTTAGGGTGCCACACGGAGGATCAAGGCCGAGTGCTTTGAGATTAGGGAGTGAGGCTCCCCCCGACAATTTTTCAAATATATTTAATTTAATTAACTTTTTTTTGTATTAATTACAATAGTTTACTACCATTTTCTTTTTTTTTTATTATAATTATTAAATATATTTATTTCATTGGTTGAGCGTAATAACCAAATATGGTTCAACGCCTCAGTGAGGTTGTATTTTGTACTTCTTAACTGACCAATAAATTATATATATATATAACCCTAGTAGTGTTTCTCAAGCATTTAAATTTTGTACAACCCAAATGTACATAAAGTAAAATTCTTCTTATATAAAACATGGCTTTATGGAGCATATATTACGTTGCATACAGTCGTAATCAATCCTAGTTTATTCATCCAGACTGCAAAATTTTAATGCGGAGAACACCGTAAATTGCAAAGTCCACCAACCCTTATATTAGAAAGGTTGTTGGTCCTTGCCCTTTTCATTATTCCCCACATGTAGATTTTGCATTCTGGTTGGGTAAAGCAGAGTTGATTAAAACTGTAAATGTTGCAAACTCTAAAAATATTCTTTGGATTTTGTGGTTGAATTCCATATTAAATAATTCATTCTATAACTATTAAGTTTGATAATATGTTACGACGTTAGCAGAAAAACATATTTGTATAAATATATTATTGTCATATTTATGTCAAACCATTGGTTGACAATATAGCTTACGTGATATTATGTTAACTTCTCTATTTTGAAAAGTGTCAAAATCTTATTGGACTAAATTACAATTATATTTATTTCGTTATTTAGTTATTCAAAATAATTAATAGGACGGCGTGTTTGCACATCTCCATTTACATACTTTTATGTATCTGGTCTGCTTACATATTTATGAGTAAAGTTTTTAAAAATAACTTTTGAATATGTTCGGCTATACCCTAATATGAGCGTTCTGCACGTATATAATCAAAAGCAGAACATAAAAGTTCAAATTTAAAAATCCATCATAAGAAATACTTGACATTTGAAAAAAAACTTACAATAACAAAAAGGCATGACATTTTATTGAAACAACCTTATTTAAATTTAAATTCTTCAGCCACAGTTAGAACTGTTATATTTTTATTCAACAACTTCACGTATGTTTGCTGGTCGCACATAAACTCTCTAGTTAAAATAAATATTTGAATGCTTATAACATTTAATGGCGATTTGGATAGTTTGTTGTTCTATTTTGTATTTAGATGTAGGATGGCGAGGATATTGACTTTCTAGGTAGACTTATATGAATATTCAAAATTGTTTTGCTATTTTTAAAAATAACTTTGTTTGACCTGACATTAATTTAGTTCAATGATATTAGAAACTAGTTATTCCTACTAAGCGTTTACAGTCAACAACTCAGTGCTGAAGTGGAAAGAGGTAAAAGCACGACTTCGTTTGGTTTAAAAAACAAAGCGAAATACCTTCCACGTCCCAATTTTTTTTTATTCAGCTTTCAGCTGACGCACCATTTAGGCAAAATATTTTAATAACAAATGTCAAGGCGCCCAGTATTCGTGGATAAGCTTTACACAACACTGTATAGAACTGGGTTTTTCTTTCCACCCAGCTAAGCTCAAACACGTTTTCTAGCAACATAATTCGGTTGACGCGTTGTTCTACTTCTATTTCGATACTTGTCTGAGCAACCTACATAACACTTTATAAAACGTTAATACCTTATTCAGATCAAACTCCTTGTTACTGTTAAGCTATTTTACAACACGCCATTGGGTTGCACACCTAGGCCTTTACTTTTCCAAAATACTTTTGTGGCAAAAAAACAAACAAAACAAAATGATACACAACCATTTTCCATTGGTTTCAAAGGTCTTCAAGTTTGCGCAGGTATTTGGTAGCACGTTATTTTACTGGGATGCAGACAAAAAACAGTTATATTTACCAGTGCACTTAGAAATCGCTCAAAAAAAGTTAACCAGGCGTTTGAATATTCAAGCATTTCTGTTTGGGTTGTTCTTTTTGGGTGGATATGTAGAGTTTGGACTTTCTGAGAAAACCAGCTACACACTAAATGATGCGGTGCTGTATGGTATTTTTACAGAGTATTTGCCAACTCTATACGTCTTCGCATATATACTTTTAATAAACTCCTTCACCATCTGTTCCTATTTGAATGGACTGCTAACATTTTCTCAAAATCTAAAGAGGCAATCCTTAGGTTGCAAACTAAACTGTTCGGTTTTCAGACACATCAATACACTATACCCATACGTCTTATTGATAGCACTTGTTTGGGTCTGCATGGTAATTATCTGGGGCATTCATTGGATGCACCCTTGCAGGGCCACTCTAATAGGATATTGGATTCTTCCCGAATGCCACGATACTAAAACAAATGAAACCAAGACACTGTTCTTTGTGAACGTCTTCATGAAAATTTGTTTGCTATTACTTAACCAGTGGTTTATACTATTTCTTAACAGTATTTCGGCAACGTGTGTATGCATCTTTTTATCAATTTGCATTACAACTATTCGAGAATGTTTGGAAAGGTAAGGTTGTATTATTTTCACCTAAGACAAAACGTTATTGAAATTTTTACTAACAAAATGATTTACTGAAACAATTATATTTGCAGTTTAGTATTTGCTGTTGCTTCAAGATGCATGACTCTGACGGAAATTGTACTTCAATATAAAACCTTACAGATTTTAACGACTCTAATGAATAATTTTCAACCTACGATGACCGCTTTGTTAGTTATTACAGAAATTTTAATGCAAGCACTTTCATTAACATTGATTTTCAAAGTAGACGTTTTATCCCACGA
>CM056168.1:52491047-52509725 GCA_029691765.1 Entomobrya proxima
GAAAGTGGTTAACAGTGACCAATTTTATGGGTGTTCAGAAAAATTCTTTAACAAGGGGGTAAAAGAGGGATAGTACCTATTTCAAACCAAAGTTTCACCCCAATGGCCGCTGATTTTGGGACAAACAAAATATGAATCGCTATCTAGTGGCCTTGAGCATATTTTTAAAACCTTTAACTCGATGGTGTTCATCTGTAATTTTTAATAAATTGATTTTGAAAAATGTGAAAAAATGGTACTGCACGGTGGTTGGTATAAGGCACTTTATCTGGCGGCAAAAAGGAACCAATTAAGCAATTTCAATATAAATTCAAAAAATTCTTTCGCCCAGAGTATTTTTCTGAAAGTCACTTGAAGTCTTTTGTCCCCGGCGCGAAAGGATATGGCAATTAAAAGATGTAATAGTTTAGATATTAGTATAGAAAATCTCTTTTGCTTAACAACGCGTAGTATACTAAACACAAACTATAAATATAATTTTCTTGTTTTCAGTATGACAGGGAGAGAAAAGAAAATAGAATTTTTCCGGTTTATTCGCGTGTTTTTCTTAGATGCCACAAACACTACTGCATTCCAAATGTTAATAAGTATTTAGAATGTAACAGCTAACTGCAAGTGTAAACAAAAAATGAAAAAAATAAATTTTGTAAATATGGTTTTGGGAATATAATAAAGCAAAATGAAATGAAAAGTTCATGTCATAAATAAAAATATTCAGCAATAACACAATTAAATTTATATTAGTATTGGTCACCTAAAAGGTAAATCGACGTTTAAAGGAATTTCTGAAAACGTGTAATTATGGATTCTTATTGTGCATTCAGGCGGCATTGAAAGTGGATCATCAATGGTACAAAAACATAATCAGAATTACATAGAAACATACCGCACATGCTTCTTCCAAGGTGTTCCTGCAAAACAGCATGAATGAATAGGGACTAATGGTTAAATTTAGAGACTTTTTGCAAAGGCTCTGTCCACCACGAACCACGGAGAAAAACATGAGAAAATGAAAGAAGGAAGCTGCTGCAGGCAATACAATGCTGCAGGCTATTGGAATTAGTCGGGTTTTCAATAAAATAAGAACACTGAACTTGCACAGGGTTGCTATGTGTCTTAGTGAATAATTTACCCTGAAAAATACTTAAAAACAAATGTTTGAAAGCTTTATGTTCAAAACCAAAATTTCTGGAAAACTACAACTAATAAAATGCAAGTAATTAACCCAACTGATTTTTTATTATCAAAGAAATTACATTTAAACCATGCATCGCATATTCGCAAAACCAAGTGAAAAAAACTTAGCTCCGCATAGGAGCTCGTGGTACGGCATGTCATTTTTCACGATAATTCAATATGGAGGTTTGGTAGTCATGGCCTTTTCAATTGTAACTCCATATAGGAGCCAGTGGAAGGCTGTGGCCTTTTTTCAAAAACTCCAATATGGAGGTTTGGTAGCCAAGGCCATTTCATTTCAAAGCCCAAACAGGAGCTTCTGGTACCCTCCGGCTTGAACTCCAAAACTATGATATGGAGTTGGTGGGAGTCTCGTGTACTTTTCCCGATTACTATAGGAATGGTGCCTACGGAATTCTAAAGGTTGATCCACAGTTACAGTTATTAGGGTAACTCTAAAACTAACAATGGGTTTAAAATCGACTCACACGCAGAAGTAAAGTTATATTGTACTACTACAGTTGTATAAGTATCATTGAAAAAATATTATTTTACTGAAGCTCGTACTACACCTGGCATAAAAGCGCAATGTAAATGTAAAGCAAAGCTCTTGTAAAGGTTCATGCATTTATAAATTCCAAACAAGGCTTTAAGAGAGATATTTGACATTGTTAGGACAAATTTGAAATGTGCAGACGCTAACAAAAATGTCTGCTGGCGTTTAATCATTATTTTGTTAGGACATTTCATTTATATATCTCATAACTGCTGCAAACTTATACCACAGTAAAACATTGCACTTTTTGACATGACTTCAAAGTCATGTACTTATGTATGTGAATGAATCATAACCAAACCAACTACATTGGCGTCATGGAGTGATATCCAAGCAAAATTTTACGCTAGCACCCTAGTTTGTTTGGCGTATCTCTAATAAACTTTAGTAGTCTACAATCTGTGCAGTACAATGGATTTCGCTATGAATTTTTTTTGTAGATTGTATTATCTGCTGACGGTATAGTCTTTGCTATACACGCACATACACGTCACGTCTAATATACACAATACACTTCCAAGTAAAAAGACTACTCACCATTTTCTTCCAGATTGCTAATAAATTTGTATTTTAGTAACATCCATATAATACTGATAGAAAAGTGGATAAGTTAGCTTCATTTTTGGAAAATATTTTTATGTTGAACATTTCAAAGCAGATAATTTTCCTCTGTGGTATACTTGTATTTTATTACGTGGCCCAGCAAAATGTTTTTAAGGAATGTGTTACCCGGTCTTTTGTTGGTAGTTATATTAAACATCAAGCTAATACACTGTATACCCTCGGATAAAAATTCAGCCATAGGAAACAATGAGTACCACACAATATCCGCTTCCGCTGTGACTATGGATGAAGCCACCAAGTTTGCCAAGTAACAACAACATGTTGCAAAGTTGTAGTACTACCAACAAAATCATCCACTGATTTATTTTATGTAACAAATTTACCCTTAGAGACATAACACAAGCAAAGCTAGCTGCAATTGTAAACATTAACGAGGCAATAACTACGTAAGTTTTGAACAAATTTATTGACACCTTTGAAGTTATTCGTTTATCTCTTCAAAGTCATGTTTTTCTGGATGTATTGTATCAAATTGAACCTTTGTTATCTTGCCTATGAATGTAATAGATATTTCTGGAAAGGAGAACTTGTGCAAGAAAAGCAATACTTGCTGGTAGTACTCACGAAACTGAATTATTTATATTTCATGAAGACAAGCATATATTTTTAATTTATTTTCATAGACAATTCTTACACACGAAAGTAAACGAAAAGCGGTTGGTGACTACATCAGGTATCCTCACAATTTATAACTACTACGTTCAACCAATTCATTTCCATTAAATGCCTAATATATAATACATGTTTTTGCTATAGGAAAAACCATGGACATGTTGAGCCTGGACTTTACTCGTACGTGGTTGCAGACTTTAGTAAAACGTTTTTGGACTGGATCGACGAAATGCTGGAAATGAATGGACAAAACAAGTCACCCTAAACTTAATCCTTGTGGCTTATACTATGTGAAACTACCGAAAATGAGAAGTATAAGAAATTTTACACATAAATAAATAAAAGCAATACAAAGTTTACTAAGCCAAGAAATGGCCACGCAACATAAGGGGAGAAAAGTGACCCCGATTATTAACAGCGCTGCAATTGGTAATGTTGATTGCCGATTTGAAATAATATCACACGGGGATGTTTTCAAGAAATAAATTATTCCTTCTACAACTTTGGAAATGCGCTAGGTCAATCTCCGGGAAGTTTTCACAACAACTTCTAAATGGCTCTAGATTTTACCACTTACTATTTAATATCATTTTCATACGTTAAGGTGATTCCACACTAGAGCTGAACCTATCAGTTTCTGTAAGTCTACGCCAGCCTATCGGCGTTTTCAGATCCGCACTGCCAACCTATTTTTCCTCGACCGAACTTATTTTTTCGGCGGCCGATCGACTGAAAATGTAGGCTACGCTCTTCAAATCCACACCACCAACCTATCGGCGCAAAAACTGTAGGCAGCTGATGAAATTCGCTCGACTTCGTATGCTAAAATATTTCAACTTTTTGACTGATAGGTCGATATGTAGTGTTCTGTATGCTGTATTTCTCGATACGATTTTAGTTGGTAGTATTACAGCTAAGTTTAATTTAACTAACTAAATGACAATTAAGGTAAGTTTAACCAACTTAATGACAGTTATGGTTAACTTAACTAACTAAATGACAATTAAGGCACATTTAACTAACTTAATGACAATTATGATAAATTTAACCAACTAAATGAAAGTTAAAGTAAATTTAACAAACTAAATGACAATTTAAGTTAATTTAGCTGACTTCATGATAATTAAGATTAATTTAGTCAACTAATTGACAGTTAAGGCTATGTAAAGCATCTAGATAATTTAAGGTTAATTAATCGAGTAAATGACCATTAAAGTTAATTTAATTAACTTTATATTTAGTTAGGTTAGATTAGATAACTTCATTACTATTTTGTTTTTTGGTACTTCATGATCATTTTGGTTACGTTAGGCACCTTTGATATTATGTAACCACAATGATACCAACCACAACTGACTGACTTTCTGTGACAAGATACCCTTTCTGCAAGTAATTATGTAAAAATGTAGGAAACTCGCTTTACAGCACATATAATGACAAAATTTCCTATATTTACACTAAGTCATGCCTTTACCTCAAAAAATCATTCATTTCCAGAAATTCTGCAATTATTTTCCATTTGCGAATGATTGTCTAAAAAATGCAGCGAACCAAAGATTTTTTGCAGACAACTGAAATATTGCCTATAGGAACAAACAAACGCTATTTATTAACAATATATCAAGGCTAAGTACTTAGCAGCATATTACAGCTAATTGTTTTAATAATACGTAGCGAGGGACTATCTTCATTAAAAACTAATCGTAAGGGAATAGCAGGTACACGGAAGTAGGACCTCAGTGATTAAAGGGGGCTGGTTTCGGGATTAGTGATTGTGATTAAATACGAACAATCTGAAGTGAGATTGGTGATTAAGTGATTAACTTAATCACCAATCCCGGATTCGGGATTGATGATTCTAATCCGTGATTAGACAAGCCTGGTAAAATCAGATATGACGAAACGTATCAACAAATCTGACATAACTTTCCTGAGAAATCTAAACAAAATTTTGAATCTAAATGATTCAAAACTTTGACTTTCTTTCAAAATGATGATTATAAACTACGTCCAATTGGACATCTTGTGTACAAGTGGTAAATGAAAGTCATATCAAGTTCAAAATTTCGAGTTTTTAGATTGGTGTATTTTTGCTACATTGCCGCATAATACCAAAATATCTGCTTACCTAAATGAATAGTGAATATAAGCAGTATTATACGCAAATTTAAGCACATAAAACAAATTTCAATCACAATGGCTCCTTCATAAATTATATTATGATAATTTTTCGTAAACTTTTTGTTAATTACAGAATCTCATTAGGATTTATACACAATTTTGAATTCTTGATTATCGTTTATACTTGATTCAAATACCTCGGTAATTAAACTTACACTATAGCAATCATTTGTGCGTGTGAAGTCAACTTTCCTACTGTTCTATTTTGTTAGCAAAAAAATTCATCAAATACCAATTGTTCAGAGTGGAAGCTAATATATAAAATATCATAGGCATAAACCGAGTTTTATTTTGTTCGTTTTTCCGATCAAGGCCCAATGCCAGTGATATTTCCATTAGTATATCCATAATCAATTTTTTCTCTCAAGTTTTTAGAAAGTTACGCTAAAACATTTCCATTTAGAATCGTTCATAAGCCAGCAAGCAAATTTTCATAAGCATGAGCTTGACGCAACCAAATGCAAGTTTTTCGGCTATTTTAGCTGAATAAACTTTGCTAAAAAAAACTTGGCAGGGTCAGGGTCAGGCACATAAATGTATACTAATCCTACTACATCAGCAGAAAGCTCAAAACACCAATTTCTTTTTTCTCAATGCTCAAATGTTACCAGCTTTGGGTATTAAAGAAACGTCTCTACCCTTTAGTCTGCTAACTGGTTTATTAACCTGTTGAATATTGACGCTGAAGACGTTACGTTACGTTTTACTGTTAAAACGAACGATTTTAGAGGACATGTTTTCAATATTAAACGGATTTTATTGTTAACGTTTCCGCACTCAAACTGTGAGCCATCATCAAAACAATTATTATAGACAGAAATTATCCACTATCAGAATTGTACATACATTTTTGCACATGCATTTCTCAGCGAGTTCAAGCCTAACCTACACTAGTGGTAGCAACAAGTGTGGTATACAATATACCTACTATGCCAACATGCAGAAGTATAACAAGCTTGTTGACTAAGTTTATATATATGATATATAACGTTCTATACTGCACAAACCAATACAGGAACGATTCTCAAATAATGAATAACAAAAAACATGTGATTTACTGTGCAACCACATCTGCGCAGTAAGATCCTACTCAGTATATCACCAGATATTGAAGGGGATTGTTGAGGGTACCTAATTGCCGTGCTTGTAAAGAAAGTAAGAATTATAATTTAAAAATGCATGTAAAGATATAAATAAAAAAAGGAAATGTAAATTGGGAATATGATGATAATAAATAATTGTTTGCAGGATCAGTAAGATCAAAATAACATCTTTAAAAGACTCTCAAAATCGATGGATATTGGAACTTTGAAAATTTGGACTTCACGTTGACCTTTCCTCTGGAAATTGATCAAAGGCCAAAAAAGATTCCTTTGGAGCCGGAGTTTGATAAAATGGATGAGAGTCGTCACGAGTAGGAGATTTTGCAAAGAATGTGGCTTGGTAAACGTTCAAGTAATTTTTTATAACATTTTGTAAATTTGGACAAGTTTTTAAGATTTGTGCGTGAATTTATTCTACAGATTTGCGACGTTTTGGAACAGCAAGCTTCCATGGAAGTCACATTCTCTCCAAATCCTTTTGTATTTAGAAGACAGCGCGATGGAGACCAGCATTCCCAATCAGGATCGAATTTCAATTTCTTGTGAAGCTCTCCTTGAAATATATTGCCTTGCCTTGCCTCCTTGCCAAATATTTTGCACGTGTTCTGGCAGAACACTGCGAAATGCTTGGCATTATTCCAAATATTTTCAAAATTAGCGAGGATTTGTGACACATTGTGGGTTTGTCGTGGTTATTTGTCCTATTTTAAAAAGAGAGTCGAATGAAGATTTGTTCGGGCCTGAGCGGATGGAGCGGAGTAGGTAAAAGAGGGTTTTTATTAAGTAGCAAAAGCTACTTATTAAGATGGCGAAACCTGTTCGTCCGTCCGTTTGTCTGTCCGGGCGATATCTCCGAACCGGTGTAACCGATTTCAACGAAACTTGGTATAGACATCTGCCACGTTAATACGCAGCTTTGGTCAAAACTTCTGGTCACTACGTCAAAGAGGTCAAACGTTATGAGGTCATAAGTCACATTAGCTCTCTCACTACTATAACAAAGTTAAAATACTACGTATTACGCTTTAAATATAAGACTAGCATGAAACTATTAATTTAATTTTTTGAAATTACCGACGTCTTTCGTTGGTCAAGAATACTACATTTTACGTTTTAATTTTATTGATGGCATGAAACTATTAGTTTAATTTTTTGAAATTACCGACGTCTTTCGTTGGTCAATAATACTACATTTAACGTTAAAATATAATTGATGACACGAAACTATTACTTTAACTTTTTAAAGGTAACCACCGTCTTTCGTTGGTCAAAACTACTACATTTACCATTTCAATTTAATTGTTGGCACGAAACTATTGCTTTAACTTTTTTAAATACCGATATTTTGTTTTCAAAAATACTACATTTTACGTTTTATATCTATGTCTGGTACGGAAATATTGCTTCAATTTTTTTGAATTTCCGATATTTTGTTTTCAAAAATACCACGCTTTACGTTTTAATTTTATGTCTGGCACGGAACTATTGCTTCGACTTTCGCTACTTAAGTTAACGAAAAACTTACTAGTCATTAACGTGATCTCGTTAGTCAGTAATTCTCTAGCTTACAGAGATGCGGATGAGCTCCACCTGATAGATTGGCAAATATCCAGAATTTTTCAAATTTAAAAAATCATTTCCAATTCAAAAATGGAAAATGAAATTGCTCCTAAAATCTGAAAATTTCTGGATATTTCGCTTTCAAGTCGGATTCACCCACATTTCTGCAAACTTTTAAATGCTTATGCGTTTTATTCATGATTATTTTGTGGTGTCAGTGAAATCAAAATGACATCTTGAAAATGGATAGTTACCTGTGCTAGGAAAGTCTGGCCTTGTCTTTGACCTTCTCTCTGGAACGTAAATGCTCACTCAGGAATATAAATTGCCAGGGACTAATGCTGATGAGTATGCTTTTTCAATTGCAGGATTGTTGCAAAATGTAACATTTTAAATGTTGTTTGGTAGGTTTGCATTTTTTAAAAGTTATAAGAAATATTTTTAAACTTGGACTAATTCTAAGTCACATTTAGTTTTTGAAGATTTGACGCTAAAAGCTTTACTGGAAACCACCTTCTTACCTAATTCAGTTACTGTCTGACGAAAGCGTATCAATCAGGATGCTAAGGTTTGCATCCAGTAAAATGTGAAGTTTATTTTAAATGTAATCTTTGCAATTCCACACTAGATAGTAGTACCGGATTTTTCCCACGTTTTGCAGTTGTTGTTGTTGTTTTGCAGGACTTGAGTGCATCCTTTCAAAAAACTAGACAAAGCTTCAAATGATTCCAAATAGTTTGACAATTTCTCGGAATTGGATTGTGATTAGTTTGAAACGAAGCTGGATTTTCGTAACAACTCTTCCTGTGTTTGTTGTTGGGACTTGTTTACAAATGGTTTGCAATGGATGTTGAAAATTTTAAGACCAAGAAAGCAGGGTTTATTAAGGCTTTTTAAAAATCTTCATTTATGCAACAATAATTCCAATGGAGTATTACAAGTCGCAATAACCTCTCCGTTCTTTAGAACATTTACGAAGTATTTTAGGTTCAAAACTTTGAATGACCGATTTGGAATGCAAACTGGAATTGAGGGAGGATGAGAAGCGTTTTGAGTGAAAAATTGTAACAAAATACGAATTGGTAAATGTACAATATAAATTGAAATTGTTTAAACCCTTAAGAATATTCTGTAAAAGTTTTTCCTGGCATTTTACAGATCTCCAAAATTTGGAACAGTGAGGTTTTTTAAAGCCACATCAAATCCTTATTTATTTTGAGAAATGCACACAATCCAAAGCGCAATGGTGACCACGTACCCAATCAGCACAAAATTCTCACATCTTTTGAAGGATCTCATATCTTCTAGTAGAAAGTTGCTATAGTCCCAATTTGACACTATATCCGAGTGTTTGGCAAATTATGCGTACAGTAATCACGAAATGCTTTGGATCATTCTGTATAGTTTGCAAGTTTATGAGGATGGGGGTGCTATATGTTTTATAGGGTTTATAAGTTTATTGTGGGTATTCGTCCTTTGTTAAAAAGTAATGGAAATGAAGATGTGTTAAGGGGTGAGCGGATAAGCTTAGGAGAAAAAAATGTTTAAGTGTGATGTAAGTTAAACAAAGAAACGTTGTTAGGCGCAAGGGTAGATTTTTTGTAATTTTAGATTCTGGATAAAAGTCACTGAGCGTCATTACATGGCAGTACTATTTTATTTGTAAATAAGATGTAGTTGGGTTATATATAGTTTATTGAAGTATGAAATAGGCTTATACGTTTGCTAATTTTTTAAGGCAAGTGGTTCAAGATTTTAACTTAACATTATAAGAAGTTTCTAACCTTAACATATTCGCAGTTTAAATACTTATTTGAAATGATGATAAAACGGTATTTGAGGAAGATAATTTTTATTTAACACTTTTATAAGTACTTATTCATTTTAAACATTTAATTTTTAGATAAGTATGATGGCTTGCGTTTTGTGATGCAGGCTTTAAAGTGAATGTCAACTTGATACAAAATGACAGCCAAGTGCAAAGAACGTTTCCGTTAAGATAGTTATGAATCCAGTGTTAAATTAGAAATGTTCATTTTAAGATAACTTAATCGTAGTAAAAATCTTGGATGTAAATAACCTTCAAACAGCAGTACCACTGATTGGTTTTTTAGTGGCTCAATGCCTACAGAAACCAGAGTTTGATTATTGGTAACCGTTTGTTTTGCGAATTTGTAGGCTAAATATGCCGGCAGTACAAACGCAATTTTATTACATGCCACTAGAGTACTCGTATACCATTCCATTTGACGTTCTAGTACAGCGTTTTTAAAAGCAGTCATAAATTTTGATCTCGAGTTCCTATATGTATCAGTGGTTATTAGTGGCAGCACAATTTGGCCTAAGGAATTAAAAATTCCGCTTATATTTGGGTGTAGTTGCGTTAAATTCATTAATCCAAGCATTTTCCTATAAACAGTCTCAGATGCATATATGTTTGCTTGGTGAACAAAATTACGAACTTCACTGGTGCTTAGAAAACAGTAATTATTATTGTCTGATACGTGGTGCCTAGATAGCATAAATGGCAGGAATCTGTTTTTTCTACAGTTAAACGAAGTTAAGGGAGCTAAAGAAATGGTTACTCTTGTAAAAGTGGAAAATTTTGCTGCGGTGAGGTGATTTAACGTTTCGTACAAAAGCGGCTTTCTTGATGTTATCATGTTGTACACATTTGTATTTTTATATCCGTTGCTCAATTCTACGCCGGCTCCCAACAATCCAGTGAAAATCAATCGACGAAAATGTATGCTTCCCAACTTGTTAGACAAGTTGTTACCTTGCTCAAAAAGTACTTTAGTTAGGGAAAATGCTACATTCAGTCCTCTAAAACTGTAATCTAAAGATGCAGATTCATAGCTTATTGGCAACATAAGGCAAAATTTTGTTAGTAGTACGCTTGCAATTATGCATATCCACACACTAGCTTGATACACATCCAACAGTTCTTTAAATGGCTAGGGTTGTGTTCCGCGCTTTCCACAAGTTGCAAATCTAAGCGTGTCTACTTCACTACCAACCACCAGCCAGTTACTTATAGGAGGATGAACAGTCGGTGACCCGAAATTTATACTTAAATCAAAACCTTGCCAGATACAAGGTAACATAAATCTGAACATGGTACCATACGCTTGCACTCGTTCAAAATTAGAACAGTTATTGTTTTTCCAATCCGGTATAATTGTTCTGTTTTTAAGAATTTGCAACAATAAACTGTACAACGTTAAATAGAACTTTTTCTTTTTGTCGTGTTTGCTATACTGCATGTAAAGTTTTTCGTGTTCCCTACTAGATGCCAAATCCTGAATTATAGATAACTCAAGTCCAGTGGATGACGCTGAATGCAAAGCCGATTCTGTTCGCAAAAATCGCCACATCATGTTCGGGTACGGCATTGCATTATATATCTATATTCGCACAAAAAAAATGATTGATTGGAAATAAAGCTAGGAGAACTTTGCTTTATTCGTATGCTAAAAATCGTTGCTTACCTAAGCTGACATTAAGATTGTAAAGAGAAATCCGAGCTGCGCAAGTACACGGCTGAACAAGCTTTATGTATGTATTTGCACTTTTGTCAATTTTTATCAACATAAAAATGTGATGATGTATTGCATAAGCTTCATGCCAACCTAATAAATACATCCAGTAGAATATTGTCAAGTTACATCAAGTTGTAATTGGCAAAGGTTATGTCATGCTGGACACTAGAATATGTATTGTTTGTATTGAACTGGGTAAGCTAAATCCTATCTCTCGAGACAAGTACGCTTTCCTTTTTGGAAGCAAACTTGGTTTAGAAAAGGAGTCTGTAAAAAGCTAAATAAACCGTGTCGATGATGTAGCAAGAAGAAATGCGGTTGAAATAGCGTAACTTGTATCATTCCAAGCCACGGAGACGATTTTGCGGAAAGCTTTAGGAAATCCATTTGCATACAGTAGTCCGATTCCAAAAATGCAAGCTTAGGTTTTCTATAAAATGATATGGAGCTGCATAAAATATCTTTTACAAAAGACGAATTGTTTGAACGGTACTGAAACAAATCTCGTGGAGTCCAAACAAAATCAATTCTGCCAGAATTTGAGTGGACTTGTAATGCTAATTCTGGACTTCTGGGAAGAATTGGAAGTTGCGAAACTTTCAAATTTGCTAATTGAAAGTTAGGCAGTAAAATGAGTTGGTGATTCTTTGGTATAATATCTAAAAGACCGTCAACATCCAGTCTTCTATTTGGTAAGGCTTTAAAGGGATATTGACTGTATTGTCTCCAAATGTAGTTATTTATACAATAAAAACAACTCAGGTAATGCTACATACAAATTGACTAAAAAATTATCTTAGATATATCACAACGTAAGAACAAATTTTGTTGCTATTTGATTGACTGAAGTATTATCAAGCAAAATTAAACTTACTGTTTGTAAAAGCGTGTCGTATTTGATTAGTTATATACTGTAATACTTTTTACTTGCAACATTTAACTGAGAAAATTAACGAAATATTATGGTTTAAACTGAAAAACTTTTTAAAAAACTATTCATAACACTGCGATGAAAATCAATGGAACAGTTTTAAAGATACGATCTTATCCAAGATCCTCATCAGGGGCGAAGAATTAACACACTGAAAAATGATTTGTAATTCAGTAAAGTAGCGCTATCAAATTGGACGTAGTATTGTTGCTAACTTATTAAATTATTGACATTCCTTGGTATCTATAACTATTACTTGGTCATTTACCGGCACTCGTTCAACAAACAATATATATGTCCCATAAAAATTTAACAAAACAAGCTATATTGTCATGTAATGACGCTTAGAGGCTTAGAGATTTCTCTTTTGGACTCAAAATCCACCCTCGTCTGAAAATCCCCGCATTAATAACTTTCCTTCTTATACCTTAAAAAGAAGGAAAGTTGCTACATGCATGGATTAAAAGGTGTAAAAGTAAAAGGATTAGTAAGTAGCCGACCCGATATATCAAGATCATTGCAGGACATTCAGTTACACATTTGTGCTTTTAAGTCAAGATATTTACAGTGTCACCTACAATAAATCGAAACGCTGTTGGTGTGCAATCTAGAAAAACGATATCTCATTTGCAAATCCAGCAATATAAGGAATGATTGATTGGTTTCCGAGTATTAATGCAATGTTTTACCACTAAATGAGCTTTCAGACTCTAGGGACATGCTTACTTTTGCTCCCTAGGTATTTGCACACCTACGTGGGGGATGTTTGAGTTGGTTAAGGGGCTGTACCTCAAATATGGCACACATTTAGCTGGTCATGCTCTTGAAAAATAAACTGGCACGTCTTTCATAATATTAGGACGGTTTGGCATGTGTCTGGTGAGTTTATGCAAAAAAAATATTTTTTTATTCCGCCACCACCATGTGATCGGCAAAAATGATGGTGTGGATGACACCTAAAATAATTTATGCTTTCACCTAAGGAACACCCATACATTGTCAAGGATGACAATGTATGGCAGGAGAAAGTACAATACGCACGAAACTCAGATAAAAGGGGTAATCAACTACGTTTCTTAATATCCAAGTCTCGATTTTCCACCCAACCACCCTGATCCACTCAAGGCAGTTCCCCACTATATACTTTAACTGTATCATAACTTGCAACAAATGTTACCCCTGTGCAATTAAGGGTACCCATGTGCACTTAAGGTTACCCATGTACAATTAAGGTTACCCATGTACAATTAAGGTTACCCATGTACAATTAAGGTTACCCATGTACAATTAAGGTTACCCATGTGTAATTAAGGTTACCCACGTGCAATTAAGGTTACCCACGTTTAATTAAGGTTACCTACGTGTAATTAAGGTTACCCACGTGTAATTAAGGTTACCCACGTGCACTTAAGGTTACCCATGTGCAATTAAGGTTACCCATGTGCAATTAAGGTTACCCATGTGCAATTAAGGTTACCCATGTGCAATTAAGGTTACCCATGTGCAATTAGGGTTACCTATGTGCAATTAAGGTTACCCATGTGCAATTAAGGTTACCCATGTGCAATTAAGGTTACCCATGTGCAATTAAGGTTACCCATGTGCAATTAAGGTTACCCATGTGCAAGTAAGGTTGCAACCTCAATTGCACGGTAAGCCATTGAAAAATGCTCGCTGCTAACAACGATGAGTGTCTAAGTAGTCAAAAGATCCCACGACAAAATCCTTGATGAATACAAAAAGTAATAATAGCCCATTTTGCTGGTGTAGAGCCCACTTGGGCTTCTTAAAAGCCATGTTGAACCCATTTAGCCTTGTTTAGAGCCCATCTAGCCAGATTTAGAGCCCATTTTGCTGGTTTAGAGCCCATTTTGCTGGTTTAGTGCCCCTTTTGCTGGTTTAGAGGACATTTTGCTGGTTTAGAGCCCATTTTGCTGGTTTAGAGTACATTTTGCTGGCTTAGAGCCCATTTTGCTTGTTTAGAGCCCATTTTGCTAGTTTAGAGGACATTTTGCTTGTTTAGAGCCCATTTTGCTGGTTTAGAGGACACTTTGCTAGTTTAGAGGACATTTTGCTTGTTTAGAGCCCATTTTGCTGCTTTAGAGGAAATTTTGCTGGTTTAGAGTACCTTTTGCTGGCTTAGAGCCCATTTTGCTGGTTTAGAGTACATTTTGCTGGCTTAGAGCCCATTTTGCTGGTTTAGAGCCCATTTTGCTGGTTTAGAGCCCATTTTGCTGGTTTAGAGCCCATGTTGCTGGTTTAGAGCCAATTTTGCTGGTTTTGAGGACATTTTGCTGGCTTAGAGCCCATTTTGCTGGTTTAGAGGACATTTTGCTAGTTTAGAGTACATTTTGCTAGTTTAGAGTACATTTAGCTGGCTTAGAGCCCATTTTGCTGGTTTAGAGCCCATTTTGCTGGTTTAGAGCCCAATTTGCTGGTTTAGAGCATAATTTGCTAGCTTAGAGGACAATTTGCTAGCTTAGAGGACATTTTGCTGGTTTAGAGCCCATTTTGCTGGTTTAGAGGACATTTTGCTGGTTTAGAGTGCATTTTGCTGGCTTAGAGCCCATTTTGCCTGTTTAGAGCCCATTTTGCTAGTTTAGAGGACATTTTGCTGGTTTAGAGCCCATTTTGCTGGTTTAGAGGAGACTTTGCTAGTTTAGAGGACATTTTGCTTGTTTAGAGCCCATTTTGCTTGTTTAGAGGACACTTTGCTAGTTTAGAGGACATTTTGCTTGTTTAGAGCCCATTTTGCTGCTTTGGAGGACATTTTGCTGGTTTAGAGTACATTTTGCTGGCTTAGAGCCCATTTTGCTGGTTTAGAGTACATTTTTCAGGCTTAGAGCCCATTTTGCTGGTTTAGAGCCCATTTTGCTGGTTTAGAGCCCATTTTGCTGGTTTAGAGGACATTTTGCTGGTTTAGAGGACATTTTGCTGGTTTAGAGCACATTTTGCTGGTTTAGAGGACATTTTGCTGGTTTAGAGTACATTTTGCTGGTTTAGAGGACATTTTACTGGTATAGAGCCCATTTTGCTGGTTTAGAGCACATTTTGCTGGTTTAGAGCCCACAATGGTTTAAAAATAAAATCTACGGACGGACGGACAGCCAGACAAACGGACATTATATCTTAAATAGCTCTCCTGCAGAAGCAGCGAGCTAATAATGTCTATCAAATAATGATTATCAGTTTAGACAAAATGTGTTCAAAATAACAAGTGGATTAAAAATATTGTTGTAATATGCTCTAGCGGAATATTCTTTAATGAATTATACTGGTATTAACAAAACGTTAACGAACGACTAAAGTGGAAAAATGTATTAATTTTTTGAGAAAGATATTTCATTGCATTGGAGAACAAAGGACACTTATGCTTACAAAACTTGTCAAACGATTGGTTACTAATGTGACAGCAGCAGTTGCAGTGTTAGATTGAAAAAAAAAATCTCTCCAAATGGAGTTGCAAGTTTTTTACTAACTCTCTGACCTCAAAGTATGATTTTAAAAAATGATTGTGATTTTGTGATAGCCGGTTGCATGTAAACCGCATTTCATTTGAAAAATAGATATCCCTCTGAGTACGCTTGTACTTGTTCTGGTTTTTGAAGTCTTATTTTTTCATGCATGTTGTCGTTCTTGCTGTTATGCAAAATATATTCAAAATGCCTTCTGAGACGATGACATGACAGGTGAATTAGGTACTAAAAAGGACCAGGTGGTCCATACGTGTGTGGTGGTACAATATAGAAGGACTGATAAAGATAAACGTATTAGCTGTATTGTAAAAGAACCTTAAATTTGAATAATATGACAGAAATAATACATTTCCCGGAAAAAATCATTCTTCTGCAGAGTGATGATTAATTTTTGACTTTTCGGTGAGTATGCCTAGAATTTCCGGCAAACCAAAGATTTTTTCGACGAATAAAGTATTACCATTCCGAAATAAGGTCTTATGAAGTTGCCTGAAAGTATCTGTGGTCACCGTGATCTTGTAAATTCTTGTCCATAACAAATACCAAGTATTGGTTAAATCAGGTATGACGAAACGTCTCAACAAATTTGACATTCCTAACTTTCCTAAGAAATCTAAACAAAATTTTGAATCATTTATATTATAAACTACGTCCAATTGGACATCTTGTGTACAAGTGGTAAATGAAAGAATAAAGCCAAATCAAGTTCTAAATTTCGAGTTTTTAGATTGGTTTATTTTCGCTACATTGCCGCTTCATACCAAAATATTTGCTTATCCAAATGACTAGTGAATAATAGCAGAATTATACGCAAATTTAAGCACATAAAACAAACTTCAATCACAATTGTCTTTTCATAAATTATATTATGATAATTTTTCGTAAACTGTTTGTTAATTACTGAATCTCATTTGGATTTATACACAATTTTGGATTCTTGATTATCATTCAAGCTTGACTCATATACCTCGGTAATTAAACTTACACCATAGCAATCATTTGTGCGTGTGTAGTCAACTTACCTACTGTTCTGTTTTTTCAGCAAAAAAATCATCAATTACCAATTGCTCCAGAGTGGAAGTTAATCACTAAAATATCCTAGGCATAAGTCGAGTTTGATTTTGTTCATTTCACTGCATATTTTGCATTTTTTGATCAAGGTCCAATGGTAGTAATAATTCCATTAGTAAATCCATAATCAATTTTGTCTCTCAAGTTTTTAGAAAGTTACGCTAAAACATTTCCATTTGGAATCGTTCATAAGCCAGCATGCAAATTTTCATAAGCATAAGCTTGACGCAACCAAACGCAAGTTTTTCGGCTATTTTAGCTTAATAAACTTTGCTAAAAAAAACTTTGCAGGGTCCGGTACATAAATGTACTAACCCTACTACACCAGCAGAAAGCTCAAAAAACCAATTTCTTTTTTCTCAATGCTCAAATGTTACCAGCTTTGCGTATTAAAGGAACGTCTCTACCCTTGAGTCTGCTAATTGTTTTATTAAACTGTTGAACATTGATGCTGAAGACGCTCCGTTTTACTGTTAAAACGAACGATTTTAGAGGACATGTTTTGAATATTAAACGGTTTTTATTGTTAAAATTTCCGCATTCAAACTGTGAGCCATCATCAGAACAAATGTTCCACTATCAGAATTGTACATATATTTTTGCACATGTATTTCTCAGTGAGTTATGCCTAACCTACACTAGTGGTAGCAACAAGTGTGGTATACAATCTACCTACTATGCCAACATGCAAAAGTAAAGCAATCTTGTTGAGTAAGTTTATATGATATATAATGTATATAATTCTATAGTGTATAAACCAATACAGGGACGATTCTGAAATAATGAATAACAAAAACATGTGATTTACAGAGCAACCACACTTGCGCAGTAAGATCCTACTCAGTTATATCTCCTGATATTGAAGTGCATTATTGAGGGTACCTAAGTACCTTGGTTGGGAGGAGGGTAAGAATTATAATATAAAAATTATATAAAAAAGATATAAATATTAAATGAAATGTAAATTAGGAAAATGATGATAATAAATAATTGTTTGCAGGATCAGTAAGATCAAAATGACATTTTAAAATAATCTTAAAACGGATGGATATTGACACTTGAAAAACCTGGAATTGACTTTGACCTCTGGAAAAGGCCAAAAGAAATTCGTTTATTGCCGAAGCTTGATAAAATGGATGAGAATCGTCACAATTAGGAGATTTTGAAAATAATGTGGCTTGGTAAACGTTCAAGTAAATTTTTGTAACATTTTATAAATTTGGGTAAGTTTTTAAGATTGTGTGTGAATTTCTTCTACAGATTTGCGACGTTTTGGAACATCAAGCTCAACATCTTTTTGTACTTAGAAGAAAGCGCGATGAAGACCAGCATTCCAATTCAGGATCGAATTTCAGTTTCTTGTGAAGTTCTCTCAGAAATGTGCCACCAACTGTACTCAGCGATTTATTCGGATTTTACCACTAAATTTTCACGTGTTATGGCTGAATAATGCGAAACACTTTTCATCATTCCAAATAGTTTGAAAATTATTGATAATGAGTGCGACATGCATTTGATTTGGTGTCAAAAGCTTTTATGGAAACTGCACCACGTCGATTTGAAAAACATGCCTTCTTGGGTAAATCAGTTTAGAAGTGAAAGGTATTTGCGCGCCTACATCTTCAGGAAAAAAATCAGGGCAAATTTCTAAGTACCTGCACCGGGTACCCTGGTTAACTGGCAACAACTTGCAGTTAGTTTGTTGTCAAAAGCCTTTACGGAAACTGCACCACGTCGATTTGAAAACCACGCCATCCTGGGAAAATCAACTTAGAAGTGACAGGTATTTGCGCGCCTACATCTTCAGGAAAAAAATCAGGGCAAATTTCTAGGTACCTGCACCGGT
>CM056168.1:52509825-52722200 GCA_029691765.1 Entomobrya proxima
GATTGATGATTGATTGATAAGAAGTTTTGAGTTGTTGAATATGTGGACACGCATAAATTTACGAACGGCGTATTGAACCTGATAACAAAAAAAACAAATCTCGGTGTTTTTTATCAACAAAATCAAAGGCTTTTTAAATACTGCAACCTACCTCTCCGTTTTTGAAACAATAAAGACAGGCCAACAATAGACCTTGAGTGGAAGTTAGTAAATGGGTTAAATACGACCATAGAGCAAATTGAAACGGACTTTTTTCTAGTGGAGCATCAAACATGTTTAGAAGATTGGGAAGACCAAGCAGGGGCAATAGTACCAGAGCTGCTTTCACTGCTTTTCTGAAAAGACGAAAAAGACAAAATTGATAATGAGTATTTACTGAAAACCAAGTATTTTTGTTTCTTAATGAAAATGCACCAGAACAGAATTTAATATTGGTGTTGTTAATTAAACCCAAATAAACAAATTACAAATAACGGAAAAAACCTTTGACTAATTTCTTTGACGTCTACACATTACGTAATATTGATGTGTGGGTCATGGTGCTTTCCACGTTTGTTATTGTATTATTGCTAATCAATTGGGAATAAGTGGAACTTACAAGGCTTGCTGGAACTCTGGCGTGTTGGACTGTCGCAATTTGCCTACCAAAACACGTAGAATGTTTAGCAGAAACGCTAAATTTATCTATTGCATATAAAATCAATTTATTAGAAAAAAGGTGAATATATTGAAGTGTCAAGTACGATTTGATTGAGTAAACTTACTACAAGTACGGCTAATCGTGGTCCTTCCAAAATCCAGAAATACAGAGTAAAATTGTATCCCCACCAGCAACTAAAAACAATTCAAAAATATTAAAACTTTTAATAATTCAGGTAAAATATTTTTTTTCTAAAAACGTCATGCAAAACTTACGTAGCTGTTCCATAGTGCTTATTAGTTACAATAGCCCAAGCAACCGTTAAGGGAATTGGAATAATCCACCCAATCAATGGATACACTATTGGTGAAAGTTTTTCTTCAAAAACAGTAACTGGATAGAAAACCAAGTTATATTGAAAACTTTTCCAATTATTGAAATAACTATTTTGTTTAGACAATTCTCTTTCTCACCAGTAATCATGTTGTGAAGAAATAAGCCTTCAACAAACATCCACATAAACATAGCCGTTCTAGCGTACTCCAAACTGATGTAACTAGCTTCACATAGTACTGGCTGTGTAAATAAAATATATGCCATAAAATTGTTTTATTGAATTAAAACATGAAACTAAATTAATTTTTTATATCTCTTTGTTAGTTTATGTGTTACCGTATTATCCAGTCCTCGTCGATGCTGACTAAATGCACTTTCTCTTGTACTATTTGCAAAACTATAATAGCTTGTATGTCCTGAAGTATTTGTGTAATTATAAAGTGTTGTATCAAACGAGCGAGTAATCGCCTGGTCTGTATATACAATCAAACGGATGCCTACTTGAATAACTAGGGCTATAAAAAGGTGTCGATGAAGTCTGGTACGGGTATTGCGTAAAGCTCTGTAAAAATACAAACGTTAAAAGTGAAATCCAAAACCGTCGCTTACCATTTTGTAGGGACTAGAAGCGTGCAATCTGAATGGATTCATATTTTAGTTACTTGGCTACTTTTTAATTAAATTTTACAGCGGTTTAAGTATACTACAGAGATATTGTTGTATCTGTTTTATGAACGAAAGCGCATCTAAAATTGATTAATTTTTATCACTTTATTTTATAGCTAGATACGCCAACTCAAAGCATACAATAAAATACTTTGGTGAAATGGTTCTATGTATGCTTTGTTCTACTTACCTAAAATGGTAGAAAATCAAAAGCGACAATAGCAACGCTGCCAGGGATAAAGACAACCCGACAAACTCCAAAATCCTTGTGTTTGCCGCAATGGTAAATTTTGTCTGAAATTCCCACACACAAAAAAGAGTTTTTGTTTTAAAATTGTATAAAACAGTCAACTTCGAATCGAAGAAAGGATAAAAAGGGTATATGCAATCAAACAAGCGCAAATATTTTTAAACATTGACAACTG
Source organism: Entomobrya proxima (assembly GCA_029691765.1). Taxonomy (NCBI): domain Eukaryota; kingdom Metazoa; phylum Arthropoda; class Collembola; order Entomobryomorpha; family Entomobryidae; genus Entomobrya; species Entomobrya proxima. The sequence goes on from CM056168.1 coordinate 52,511,893, forward strand.
AACACCTCCGTGAAACACATTTTTTGTTTTATGTGCTATTTGCGCTTTGGGACATTTCATGTGGGAAGATATCCCACAAGATATAAAATTGATACTGCCATGGGCAATACGCAATTATTAAAAATTCTTGCTTGCTCAGCCAGTTTGCTTTCACTCATGTCGTGTTACGTCCTCACATAAAGCATAACAGACGTTTCGATAGCAAAATTCTTGGAAAATGTAACTGCGGGATATTGATCGACGGAATGATAAAATGGCAAATATTTTTTGATAAAAATATTTTCCTGAGTTTGTTTGCTTTGTTCAGTGTCATAGGTCTTGCAAAAACTTTTTTGTTGCGCTTTTTGCTTTTCATTAGCTTTGTTTTGCTTGAGTGCTTGTACATTTTGCACAACTTTTTTTTTGTTCAAGTTGGAGAAAGCTTTTTGAAAAATAGTATGTTTTTGTGTTTATTTAATGAACTATGTATTGATTGCACCATTTCTTGTTTATTACCTGAGCATCATCGTTGGATCCTAGTCTTCTCATAATTTCCCGTATTTCTGGAGTCAAACATGAGGTATAATTTGTCCATCCAGAGGGGCTAGGAATACCATGACGGTCTAGCCACTCTCCGGATGAACTGCAGATGCGGAAAGCAGATTCTGTAAAAAGAAATTAATTTGTTTTTGTGCAATCAAAAAACCGACATTAAAAATTTTTCTATTTTTCAGCAATCAATTTTAATTCAGGTTTCTAAGTTTATATTTATTATATAATTGCTAAAAATGTAAAGTTTAGCAATATTGTTGGTATGTTATAAAATCATTTCAGCAAATATTGACTCTAGAAAGCAAACATATAAGTGCTCTTACTTGTTATATCAGAACCCTTAAATAAAGGGCATCTTGCCGAGGCCACGCTTCCAGCTGGAGTAGGTGCCCAGCACGTTAGTCCATCCCAAACTGCAGGGCATATACTTCCTATTTAGCAAATTAAAAAGTTTAAGCTTAATTGAGTTTTAAATAAAAGCATAAAAATTGCAATTGTTTGATCAATAAGTAATTATAGGCAATGTTTCAGTTTATCTTCTGGTGCGGTTCTCTACAAACAGATTTTGAAATCACTTAACTTGCTACACAAGCTACTGGCTGCATTAGAGTTATATACTTATTTGTAAAATTTTGTAATTTATTGGGTTCTATTTTATATAACGCGGTTCAAACTAGACACTAAAATTATGAAATTCTCGTAAAACGTTATGGAACATTCTAGAATCCAATTTATGTAACACCCCTAAGGCTTGGTTTTTTATGTCCTGGGGCATCGACCATGGGTATATATATACACAAGACACATTAACATACGTAAAAAAAACTTCCACCACAATATCACGACAGCCAATAAGATCGCCTTCTCCCCAGCTTCAACAGCCAATCACCGCGGCTTCTCCCCAGCTCGGCCCGCTCGGAGAGTGCTGTTCAGATGTAGTCAGCTGTTCAATGTTTTGCTGGTACCAAGGTTGTGATTTTAACGCATATCAATATGTCTTGTGTATAATACCCATGGTCGATGGTCCTGGGGTAATCATAACGTAGCCTGATGTGTGAACTAAAGAATATGCACTTGAAGCAGTTGCTCTACAGCATGTAAGTTATATAAAATACAGTAATAGATAAATACACTAGAGGGTACTTAAAACTTTACATCATTGTTTGTTTTGGTGCTTTCACGTTCTCAAGACAAAAATCGTGTACACTGAAAATTGAAATAGCATTTTATGCTCTCTTGGGAAATATTTTCTAGGAAATTTGGGTAACCGGCTACTAGCTCCCGAACCAACTTGCTCCCGGTGGTCAGTTAGCTCCCCGACCCACTTGCTCCCAGACACATTAGCTCCCCGTGCCATTTGCTCCCATAACCACTAGCTCCCGGACCACTTACCTCCCATGCCATGTTGCTCCCTGTTCAATTTGCTCCCAAACTATTTGCCCCCATAGGACTTAAGCTCCCAGGGAAGTTTGCTCCCAACAATTTACTAAACGGTGCATAGTCATTGAGATACAAACCAGGCTACAATTAAGAACATAAAACCGTTAACCTTACGTTTCATAACGTTAGTTAGCCTTCTCCGGTGTCCCTATTTCTTATGTGTGTACTTGTGTGTTCTGTTTTATAAATTAACACTGCCCACGAGCAATGAACAACGACAACAGCTTACAAAACGAAGCAAGCAATATACAGATATTCCTATTATAAAAATAGTTGTACTAAAAATTTCGATTTAATGTGTATATGAAATTATAACAAATTACTTGAAGGAAAGTCTGTATCTTGACATGAAAGTGACGGTTTTATATTCTCAGAATTGTTTATGTTCTTAATTAATTCGAGCTTGCAGCTCAATGACTATGCACTGTTTAGTAAATTGTTGGGAGCAAACTTCCCTGGGAGCTAAAGTCCCATGGGGGCAAATAGTTTGGGAGCAAATTGAACAGGGAGCAACATGGCATGGGAGGTAAGTGGTCCGGGAGCTAGTGGTTATGGGAGCAAACTTACCTGGGAGCAAATGGCACGGGGAGCTAATGTGTCTGGGAGCAAGTGGGTCGGGGAGCTAACTGACCACCGGGAGCAAGTTGGTTCGGGAGCTAACAGCCTAGACCCGGAAATTTGTAATCAGCTTTGCCACATACATGATCTATGCATGTGTTACAGCACAGTAAAATATTTGCTTCAAAAGTTATGCAGCAAACCGCAGTGCTAATAGAATTATGTAATGACTAGATCAAAATCACACTTATAGATAGCAGCAAAAACCATAGCTATGGTTTTAATGCTTGAAACGAACTAAAGCTCAGTAAAATTTTACGTAACAATTGTAAACTTAGTTTCCAAGTTGTAACTCGTTTTAAAATTTGTTCCATCATGTTGATATATTTAGCTTTTTTGAATTCTAAGGAGAAAACAGTGGCAATTATTTTGTATGATATGATGTTATATTGTTTTAACAAAACTTGTAAAAGAAGCCGTAGAACTGCTTATGTCCAATGACTTGAAAAAGACGATGATGTATGTATACATTATTTAAATTCAATGGAATTGTGAAATATGAAAAAACTTTGGTATGAGCATTCGAACCAAATTAAAAAAGACAACTTTAAGTTTCAAGTATTATGAAATATATGTTAGAAAATTTGTGTAATTGTGGGATTTCCTACGTTCATTTTAGCAATTATGAACAAAAATGCAAAAATTTAAATTTAAAAGGAACACCTAACGCCATTACAAAAAATTTAAAGGTTTCAAGGTTATTTCAACTATGAAATAAAATGAAAGGTAGTGCGGAGTTATATTGAATAAATCGCTTTGTAAACTTTTGTCCAATCGCATTTCAAAAAAAATTACGTCAGTGAATTAAATTAGTCGCGCGTAACCAGAAATGCAATGGGGGCATAAAATGATTAAATAGAATATTAATATGAGGAAAAGTTAGGTATGAAATTCTTTTACGAAAATATATCACAACCTACCTCTACTTGTCCCATTTATATCCAAGTCGCCCCAATCCCGTGCCAAGCACGCTTCTGTTGTGGCAATGTTATCATCCATATTACGGTCGGGTAGTGTACAATGTCTGTGATACGTGTTGTGTTTAAATGTGTTGCGTAAATGCGCAAAAACAAAAACAATAAAATGGCAACATAAATACTAATAAATGTTCTCACGTTCCAAAATAGTTGAATAAATTTGGAAGATGTGGATCCATAACAGGTAAATTGGGCATTTTGATAAATAAATGAAACTGAAAAGCAAATAAAAACGATTTTGTAGTGCAACTAAAATTAAGAAAATAAACTATTAAAAAGTGTAATATTATCAATTATGTAATAACACACTTCCTTTTAGTTTATTATACGACTGCGGTATATCTATACACTTTTCACAGGAATAAAACTGCATTACGATAACACCAGCACACATAAATTCAAATAGCAAAGTTTTATCAATTTTCACGCGAATCCAGATTTTTCGTGTTGGCTGCTTGAAAGTTGCAGAGAAACTGAGCACACATTCGGAGAAAAGTCTCGCTGTATCCAAGCTGTTAGCCTTTTTCCAGCCACGCTACAATGTAGCTAACCTTGCAAAAGAATCCACTGCAGAGCAGAAAAATTTCAGATTCAGACTCCGCTTACGTCTATAGTAATACGTGTGGTGTAGCTATTGTCTTATGGTTGCATATAGAAAGCTAAAGCTAGATGTAAAATTTCTAAAAAAACCGGACTGACAAGTTCAAGTCACAAGTCGTAAGTCTGCTGGACTAGAATGACATAGGTAAGACACTCTTTTTCTGAATGTCACGTAGTCTGTTAGCTAAATGGTCACATGAAAGCTGACAAATAATTTTACTATAAAATGAGCAAGGTGTGACACATCTCACCCTACAGAATAGTATGATGATGTGCTAAGGTCAGCTATGCAAATTGCTATGCTATGTAAATGTCGTTAACCCATCAAACCAACTTTTTTGAGACAAGTTTAAAAAAGGTGTGTACGTGAGTTGCACTGTAAAATTTGACAAAAGTTTTAATATGCGCTGTTGTGTTGGGGCAGGTCCTCACTCCTCACCTACTTATCATTTTTAGGTGAAACTATAGCTGGTTTTATATTAAAAGCTATGCTTATAGAAATTGCATTTGGATAGCTGAACTCTGAACACGCGCAAATGGACAAAAGCAATATTTAAATTTATTAAAATCTGAGGAAATTTTTTATTGACTGGTGTGAATATCATACTATGCAAAAACCTGATAAATCGCGCAGAGATTAAAAATTGCACAAACCAATGACCAAGGATATAAATTTGCAAAACCCAGTGGAATAATAAACACATAAAGTATATTGATGTAACGTAATTTATTCCCATAGAAAAAATTCATTTGCATTGTAGATGAATACAGGTTGATGTAAGTTATTAGCGAAATGCGTGCTTAGGAAAATAACTAGCTAAAAGTATTTTTGCTGATAATGCAGATAAATGTTGGTGATAAGTAAATACTTGAATACTATTTATCTTTAGTCTCTGCCTAGGCGTAATACTGCCTCTGAGATGTTTATTCAGTGGGACAGCTTGGTTGATACGCCATTTGAAATATTTTCTGCTTACTGGAACTTATGCTTTACACTGGTTCCAATATAATCCAATTTTTTGATCAAGCCAACCGCAACCTCAACTGCGTCTTTGAAGAATACTGTCTACTATAGAATGAGTTAAAGTCAATTACCTGGATTAACAAAAATCCTTTTAGGTAGTGGCTTTCTAACATAATTTTTCAATTATATAATCATTTATTAAACATATCAGAGTAAAGTAGTACAGTAACCACTTAATGCTGAAAATGTTGCGGTGCTTTTATGATGCACCAAGGTGAATAAACGGAAAGGGTTAATAAAATAGGTAAATGTGTACAACTTTCTTTTTGATATATTAAATGATCTCTTTATCCTGTGCTTGATGTGAACTTAAGAAAATCTTTGATTTTTGGCATTACCAAACATATTGCTTTTCTGAACTTGGAAAGTCCTTGCCAGTAGTGGTAGATTGGCGCATTGGTACACTCGAGACGCCAGTCTGTCTGCGTCGATAATGGCGGGAGGTGGTGGGAGGCGACAGTGGCGGGGAAAAGCGGTGGCGGTGGTGGCGCGCGGTTTGTTATGCTTTATATGCTATGAATGTTGATGAACGTTGATGAAAGTTAATGAAAACACGCATGTTTTTTATAAAGCTATTTTATTGCTCAATAATTATATTTAGGCTTACACGACAAACACCTTGGAAGGTTGCCTCTAAATTTCACAAAAGGCTTAATCCTTTCAAGGTAAAAATTACTTACTAAATTGTCATTATAATTAGTATCGTTAACTTTAAAAGACTCTACAATTTTACAATATGGTATGCTTGCTAAACGTTGATGTATAAAGTATAAAGCAAATTGGCCACATACATCAGAACCATTACTTTGATATTCTGCACAGTTTTCTAATACTTTTAAATCGCCGAGGGCACTAAAATATTTATTATACATATATATAGAATTACCATAGCTATCAAATACTTCGTAATTGTCATATTCTATAGAAACTATAGCTAACCAATGTTGTCCTGGATATCCCTTTGTGTTTATTATAAAAACCTTGGGTGCTTTACCAGAAATTACACAATTTATCCCATCTGGGCCAAAAACTCCATACGACTTTATTCCCTTACCTACAAGTAAATATTCTAGTGCATGCAAAATATCATTTGAATTCATTGTAGAACAATACCATTAGGACTAATACTTAATTCAACTCGATACTGGGACAAAATAATAGCAGTTATTGCTTCTGACGCACCAGCCTCTCCAAAGTTAAAATTTATTGATAGGAAACCTTGATTGTTGCTATTTTGATTTTCCAAAATTTTAAAACAAAATATTGTATTTCCTTTCATGTAATTGTTACGGTTTAATCCAATGCTGTCATAATTAATACCAAGCTCACTGACTAGGCGGTTATAAGCATTAAGGTATTCCGTATCATTTATATCCAGACTCATAAAGTCATTGGCAATATTATTTATTGTTACATTAATGTTGCTCAAACCAAATCGGGAAAAATTCCAGGGATTTTTTGTAATCTTTCCATTAAATGACTCTGTAGTCATAAGAGCCACCACAACGACTGATGGTAACTGTGATCCAGAATATAAATTATCGGCAGTGTAGTTGACAGTGCCGCTTGGTATTGGGCAAGCCCGCAAGTCTGTCTTTAGAAATGGATACTTTATGCTTGATCGATGTTCGATCTTTGTTTTCACTTTATTTACATACAGAATGCACTGCTCAATTGAAATCTTGTATTTTTTGCTGTCAGTAGTTACTAGAGCAAATCCGTCAGGTGCTCTCTTAAACTTTAGTCTAATTTCAACATCTAGAGGTAGAGGGCTCTCTGAACAGAAAATATCGTCAAAAATGGCAGTAATAATTTCGCAGCTCTTACTGTCAGCAATATACTTTTTACGTGATTCTACGGATATATTGTTAGATATACTATTTGGTGAATTGTCGTGCACATATATACAATTTGCAAGTTCATTAGACTTATAGTTTATTGGTAAGCTTAGTAGAGTCTTCAAGTAACTCTGAATGTGGTATAAGCTAGAAGAACTAACTAAAGACCCGGCGATCCACACCTGTACTTGTTCGAATATAGCAGCACCTAGTAAATTGACGGGGGCCACTGGGCTGGTTGATGTTAGCAATGTTCCGTCTTCCTCTTGTATTTTAACTTGCATATACAAGTAACAAGATTTCCAGTTTAACTGATGCTGGGGTATAGGTTTGATCTACAAGATGTCATTTATATTAGAGACTACGTATATTTTGTAATTGTAAAATTTAAATTACTCACCAAAAAGTCCAAATCAGCACTAGAATCCGAAAGATTTGAACTGGAATAAACCTTTTGGTAAACACTAGACTCAAAATTTGAATCCATCCTTAACTTTCTTCTTTTTCTTGCAGCCACGTTTAACACATTTACGATTACCACTTCCAACAAGATCTGATTTTGTTCTGACAGCTTTCCCAGTTCTTTTTCGTTTTTTACCCGTTTTTCCTTTCAAGCTTTGACGTTTTCTTTTCTTGGACGGGGATGATGTCACCATCCAAGTAGTTGAAGCCACTTGAGGCATTAACCCTTTCATATTGATTTTAAGCTTAGAACAATTATTATGTCTTCCTGAAATGGAATGTATTCACCAGCTTCATCCAACACCTCTACGTGTATTGAAGTTAGTTCATGTGTACGCACCAAAGGACAATATAGAACTGATTGGAACTGCACATGTACGTCCCTTTCATTATAGTGCTCGTGGTCGATTATTCTTAGTACATTGTCGCGTCTGGTGTTACATACTTGTGGTTGTATACAGTTTATTTTTAGAAGAATCTTTTTTGAACCACGAAAGCAATCTATCCTGTTGGATTTAAACCCGTTTGTTATATACACTTTATCTATTCCAAACATGCGTTTTAATTTATTGGACAAATACACTCGTTGATCCTTTGTTTCGTTCTTTAACTCTATAACATCATCGTCTTGTTCAAAATTAACATCTGTTATATTAGCTGAGACTAGTGCTAAATTTAAACTTGATACCAGCCCGGAAACGGATTGCTCATCGGGTTCGTCCAACTTGCATATAATTGGTTTAGAAAGTTTAACTATATCAAATGAAAAACTTTCGTTTGTGTTTAGAGAATTATACACACTGTCATTGTAAGGATTTTCTGCTACCACTTCATTTGTATAGTATATGCTGTGTTCAAAACCCATTACCTTTTTAAATTTATTAGTGAGACGGATTGCAAATCCATCAGTATAAGTTGACTTGATTTCGTAATACACACTTCCATTTAAAATCAGCTGGTGAATAGATATTCCCAATTTGGTCTGCGAAGCAGTCAAATTAAATATTGTTATATCTGCACTAATAGATGTCGTTTTTATTAAATTACAAGTTAGGTGGGATGCATGATCTTTTTCAACTACAATTACGTTATCGTCTTTACTGTAGCCAAACAAGTTTTTGACAGGTGTATAAAATATTTCGGTTAATCCAATCTTACATGGTCCTGTAACAGGTATTGGGGTTAAAAAATTGATACAAAAATTTGAATGTGTAAAAGTAGAATTGTCTTTTTTACACGCATCACTAGATATCACGATGTTTATTGGATCCATCATGTCACTCTTAACAGTTCTCTTTCATAAAATCCTCCTAAAATTTCTGTTTTACCATCTGCATCATAAAGAACATATGACACAGGTTTTGTAGTTAGTACTTGCTTTATTGTGTGCACTTGGTCACCGAATCGTCTAGTGGAACCTTTTTCAAACGTCTTTTTCACTCGACTTATACGAACTTTTTGCCCAACTTCAAGACGTGGCTTTAAAAACGTTGTTGTTGAATATATTTGGTAGAGTCTATTCCAGATTTCATCAGCATTTTCCTGTTTATGGGCATAATTTGGTGAGCGTTTTAATGTGGAATGTACAGTACCATTGTAAGAGTTTACTACATCCGTCAAAACGTGCTTCCATTTGTTGTTTCCTTGATGCGTAAATATTCTAGCCAAACGTTGCCGGAAACTACCAATCACGCGCTCGCAAATTGATGCTAAAAACGTTTCTGGATTAGCGCAATATTGAAACGTTTAATGTAAAAGATCGTTTAAAATATTACCTTTTATTTCAGACTTTGTATGAAACCAGATAACGTTCTTTTCCTTAAGAAATGCTTGTGTAACCTTTGAGGTGTACTCAGTTCCTACAGATATAGAGCATTTATCCTTTAGTATTCAATTTTAGTAGTTTATCTTTAGAGTAAATAACAAAAAAAAACCTACCTTGGTCAGACTGTAAGTATGCAGGGGTCTTTTTCATATCTTTAAACAACTTTTTAAGAGCCAAAATTATATGACTTGGGCGTTTGGTTGAGAGAGGGTACGCCCACACTTTCCTGGAAAACGTGTCACAAAATATAATGATATAGTTGAATGGTTTATTCTCTTTTGCAACTGACCGCATGTCCATCAAATCGGTACAAATCTGCCAACCAGGAAAGTTTGTGACAACTTTTTTCGGCTAAAACGTTTTGGCGCAGGAAAAAAACTGTAATATTCTTTTAGTTTTAAAAGTTCATCTTGAACAGGCTTTTTATTGGCTAGACCTCTAGTTTTTGTAAATGCATCAGCACCAGTAAAGGATCCGGGAAATTTTCGATTGAGATACTTTTTCTTTATATCAGACATATTTGATCACGACCCATGTGTTTGTGTGTGTGCGTGCGGGTTACTTTAATATTCCAGATTCTTTTGCTGACATCCATCTACAGTTTTTGTGTTTTGGGTTGCGTGGACGTTTTTCTAACTTTACATCGGCAAAGTTTTGTTGTTTTAAGGCATTCAATACTATATTCAAACCTTTTGTATTCAACTTGTGTGTTGCTACAGATTTTGTAAGAAAGTTTAAAATATCCACCATGTTTGTATATGGATACACCTTGTTATTATGTTTAATTTCAAATGTAGGCGTCCATTCAATTTCTTCTAGCTTGAGAAGATTTAGAATTTTCCGTGCTGCCGGTCTTTGTTTCATTGTCAAAAATTCTAAAATGTCAACCTTTTCTTGGGGTATAAATGATGTTGATATGCTTTCAACATGTGTCCCTTCCCCAACTATTCGGTTGTAGAGTGAAACCGGGATTGCTTTATATATTTCAAAGCTACTCATTTTGACTTAAAACTCCACAAACAAACCCTTCAAGAACTTTTGACAGAAATGTAACAACTAGTAAAACAATTAGCCTGGAATGCTTTATAAAAAAGTTTTTAAGTTGACGTATACTCCACTTTCGTTTCACGAAACGGCTTATAACTGTTTGATATCGCTTAAATCTTTTTTCTTCACTTTTTGTAGTAACAAACTTTTTATAGTTGATGATTAATTCGGACAAATAGCCAATCTCGTCGTCGCTAGAATTTTGTATGATCTGTTTCACTTTTCCTAGTTTAGCATTTGTAAATGTCTCAAAGTACTGTCGTCGTTCATTTGAATCCATGACTAATTATTTAGTCGTTTTGTTTCTCTTCGGTATCTGATGCTAACGTAACCGTGTTGCATGTTATAACACTCCTCACATTTGTACATAAATCTAAGCTTTGAATACGTAAAGTTTCTTAAAATCTTTTCATGTAAAAGTTTAACGGTCTTTGGTTTTAAGGAATTTTTACCACAAAACTCACACTTGTACTTTTCCATTTTGATGCTTTAGTGCTGGTGACTATTTTAGGACTGGAACATAAATGTTTGTTCCTTGCTTTATTTCAACACTGTCTCGGATTCGCCATTTTGGGTTTTGATGAACAGACAGATCTATGAACAGATAGGCCCTGTTGGATTTTGCACTTATAAAATCGTAAACGTCACGAAGAAACTTGGGGTATTTAGGGTACATTTCGTAACTTAATCTATCCACTATTGACGCATCACGACTATTATGAAAATACAACAGATAGTCTGCTTGCAGAGCCGCTGTACGCAAAAGAGGGGATGCATACAAGTGATGGAGTACTATAATAGCGCTGCAATTTAAGTGATGCACATCTCTGGTACAGAAATCAGTTATTCGTTTACGTAATGGCCCAGTCAAAGCTGATTGCAGGTCGTCAAACACAAATAGTGTGTTTGGTTTTATAGATGTTTGGTCAAACGTAGGTGTAAATTCAATTTCCGGGTGGTTTTGTTTGAACAAATGATACTCTGACGTATCAATTCCATAAATATAAACTACACGATCAATGGTTCCTTGAATAAACTGTTGTCGTCTGTGGATTAAATCTAATATAATTGTCGTTTTTCCAATTTTTGTCCTTCCCTAGAAGAAAAAAGAAATTTATATTTAATTAGTTTATCGCTAGATTTACGTTTAGTGTGTAATTAGAGTTTTACCACGACAAAAAATGAGAATGGGTGCACAAGTTGACTTTGGAGAAAATCAGGGTCCATCTTTCTACTTTACTCTTCAATTGGCATATGAGCAGCATACACTGCGTGAACGCTGCTCATATTCCAGCTTTACTTACGTTTGCTGTGAATAGCGAAAAAGAAATCCAGCTCCAAAACAACCAGCTAAAGTCTCAAAAACACCATTGTATAACTACTACCACTTCCCTTTGTTTACCCAATCCATCAATGTCATCTTTCTTCCGGTCAGCGCTTTTAGCCGTTTATTGACATTTTCCATCTTTTCCTTTTTTTCTCCCATACTTCAAGCGTTGTGATATGCAATGTTCTCTCTTGCAAAGATTTTTCCTTTTCTCCCACACTTCAAGATTTGTGATCTCCCATGATCTGCGTTTTTTATTGCAAAGATTTCCCCTTTTCTCCCACACTCTAAACGTTGTCATCTCCCATGTTCTACATTGTTTTTTCAAAGATTTCCCCTTTCTCTTCTCCAGCTCATATACTACTACACATTTTCATTGTTTTTCATATCTCTCGTAAACTGCTAATACTTTGCTTCAGTGATCTGTTGTTTTGCAGATTTGTACGTATACTTGACTATCAACAGATTTTAGTATGCTTTCACCCAGCAAAGAAGCATCAACTTGTTTTGTGCGACAAAATTGACAAGTTTGAAAGTGACAGAGGCATTTTAGAGGTTTAATCATAATAATAAAAACATATTATTATGTTATTTTAAAGCTTTGTTATATTTTTTAATCTGTACATTTGGCTTTAAATTGGGGAAAGTGATTTTTAACTGGGAATTAATCAAACATGAAAGTGGGAATTAACGAGGTAACAGTGAAAGCATTAGCAATAAGATTGTCTTTGAGTAGGTACACGTCATAGTTATATAGACATATACCTTTATAGAACCTATACCAGTATATAGAGCTCTTAAGCATATCAATACTAAAACGTTCTATACATATATCAGATTTTTTAAGCCCTTGTTTCAGCTTGAGCTTACGCTTTAATGCTTTTATGGCTTTATGAACGCGCGCCACCACCGCCACCGCTTTTCCCCGCCACTGTCGCCTCCCACCACCTCCCGCCATTATCGACGCAGACAGACTGGCGTCTCGAGTGTACCAATGCGCCAATCTACCACTACTCTTGCCATAGGTAGCACATTTGTTTATCTAGATTTACGGATGCACATGAAGGATTGAAAGAGTATAACATGCTTCATTAAAGGCACGACATTCTACCCAATTAAGTATTCACTTTCAATAGTGTAGGAATAAGCCTCAAGACGTTTCTGTGTTATAAATATAAAAGTAAAATTTTACTTACTTCATTCGCAAAAGTTTCTACGGACATTCAGATCTAAACAAAGACATTACAAAATCAATAAGTAGCTTACAGAGTATTAGCTTAGCTTATTATAACATTACCTAATATTGTGCATTTATTGACAAGCAATTGTTAGATACAGTGTTTACGTATTAAAAATTACTCCAGAATTGGGTATCATATAAAATTCTAAACACGATCAAAGTAAGTCAAGCACGTGACCTTTGGAGTCATAAGGTCAATTCAATCTTTTAGTAAATTAGTATTCAATGCTTGCTCTTGATTTTCGTATCTGACAGACACTTCCGTTTGGTAAGTTGACACCTCATTAAATTTAGCTTTCATTGCTAGACTCAGTTTACTTAATGGAAATACACGTGGGGGTAATTTGACTAAATTGTCTAATATTCAGATGTCACAATACAATTGAAAGCAGCTACAGTCAAAAAGAGAAAAACAACAAAATAAAATGTAATCAACCAGACTTGTTGTTTTTAATAAATAAGTTCTTGTCTTCAGTTTTCCGGAGTTAATAGAATAAACTTTCACTTTACCTCCAGATATTTGTCTCTGAGTTATATCCGGGTAACCGTTAACCTTTAGACACCCTTTTGAATTATGTAGTAGTTGTTATTTTGTTATCAAATAAATTGTTAGTAATTTCTGAGAAATTGTGTCTTAAGAGCATGTCTGCTCTAACAAATTGTTTTTAGAGCAAAACTAGACAATTTTTGCAAATGATTTTGTAGTCGGGTACCTTTAATAAAACGAAACATAAAAAAATATCAACAACCATCTAGTCATTTTTTAATTGTGTTTGTATGTATATCATATGGACTTAGTATCTCAAAAAAACTTTGACGCGTGAAATCCGAACCCAGAAAATCTCCAGAAGCCTACATATTACATAAAACAAGTCACGGGAAATGCATTCATTTAAAAACAAACAACTGCGACATTTAAATTTAATTGGAAATCTAAATCCAATGGCAAGAGCCAAGACGTTTTAGCTTTTTGTGGAAAACTTGCAGGGAACAAATGTGCACAAACGTTATACGGCAAATTGTCTAGCCCATAATTAGTTTAGTAGTTTCAAGTCTTGTAACTTAAAATTCTACATACTCAAACAGAAAAACCAATAAACGTCAGAGAATAAAACGAATTTAGTATATTTGTTTATAGAAAGCAGCAGCAGCACATATGCAATTTTAAGTAGTTTCCTAAAAAAGCGCATTTATGCAAGTTTAATTGATGTTTTATCTCTCGGAATTACAAAAAGTATTAATGCGTTAGCAAAACAGATGCACTACATAAAATTAATTTCTCAATTCAAAAAAATCTTGTTTACGGGGAAAAATAAAATATGCCCTTAAAGCATAATAGCATTCTATAAGTGGTAAGAAGCCTTGACAAAACTATATATTAATTGGTCACGAGTTTTGTAGTTTAAACCACGTGTCATTATACAGAAAACAAGTTGCATATTAATGTGTTGCTGGCACATACACGTGATCTATTTCAGCGCTTTAAAGATAAAAATAGCAAATCTGTAAACAGAACCGATATTAAAAGTTTTCCATGTACTTACCAAATTTCACTTTCACTCAAATCTTCATAACATGCCACAAGGTTTTAGATACTCAAAATTGTCACGTGCGGAAGTAAAACCTACCAAAGTTGTTTACGAGTTTCAGATTTTCTTATTTACAAAGAGTCTGTAAATTGAATACGTTTATAAAACCGCAAAATTCTAAAGAAACGTCAAAACATGAAAGTGAAAGAAGGGATACCTACCACGAACATCACTTTCAATAAAGTCATGAAAACCTTTCATACACAATTTTGTCAACACAACTAAGTAAACGCTTGGCAGCTAATAACTGGAGTTTTCAATTTTGTCGTGGCATCAGCTTCATGTGGTTTACAAAGTGCCTACTCAAACTGAAGATTGTAAATAGCACCGATACAAAAGTAAAAATGCGAAAATATCCAAGGCTGATTGCTTTGAAGGTCTTTGCATATGCTGAATGCTTTCATTTACAAATATGAAAAATACTTCCAAGAAATTATCTACCATAATCAATGCCCTTATATGCTTTCTTTAACGAATAAATAATGTAGCCATCTGTAAATACTACATATCATTTTTGACACCGTAAAAGAACGTCAAGGTAAGTTTAAATTGCAATTTTTAGTTCAAATAGTGCAACAATTTTTCATTTTCATTTACATGTGCTATAATCAAAAATCCTCGTTAGTTACAATACGGTGTAATAGTATTACTAAATGCAGATAAGAATTATTTACTTATTTATACTTTTCGAAAATGATTTTGATAAATCTTTAAACTGAAACCCTTTCGCACAATTGCACGTTTAATACTTAACGACTATGATGTACATTGTACAAAGTGCGTCAGGTAGGTTATCCTTGGCTTTCCAGCAACGATACTTTTTAAACCTTTTTTATTATATATTCTGTATGAAAATGGATTTTTGTACGTAAACAAACACCTGTCTGTTGTCTTTTATATTTGTATGTACCACACTGATTGAAAGATACAATAACATTATTAAAATACAAAAACTTGAACAACCTCAACAGACGTGTTATTTTTGCATTCAATTATTTTTGCTTATACGGTAATTACAACAAGAAGTATATATTAAAAATACACATGCGGGAAAATACTTCAAACAATATTTTAAGAAAATAGTTTGCATCTTGCTTTTCACGCTTATTAAAAATTCCACCCCACATAAACAATTTTGCAATTAAAATGTCATCATAGCAAATCGTGCATTGTTTCACATACTTTAGTCGGCCCACGCAAAAACAGTATATTGTTATACCTATTTTATCAAACAGGTAACATGCGAGGTAAACCGGTATTTATTATAATTAACCCTTGTATTAAATAGCCGGAAGTGAATTACGTAAATAATTTTAAGGATTATTGTTATGTGTTCTAAGAATTGTTGATGAACAATGATATTGACACGTTTTGTATACCTAAGTATACGAGTATTTAGAAAGTAGCTATTGTACTGGATAGCTTTTCTTCATGCCTTAACGATTTATAAAAGAGAAATACGAAGCATGTCTCTCAAATCCATTAGCCTTTTTTAAACTTTCATACGTTGTACAAACTACAGACAGTGCACTGTTTTGAAATTCTCGAGAAACTAGTGGAAGAGGTTCCAAAAACTTTACAATTACATTAGACAAGAAATCTCTGGAAAATTGTTACTACGTTCCTCATTCTTCTTTGCTCAACTACAGTTGTTTTTGGGGATATTTTTGGACTCGTCGATTTTTGTCAAGCGCACCATAGGATCAGTTGGTAAAACAAGTACGTTGACAGCATGAGAAACCACTTCCGAATGATTTCCACAACTTTTGTACAAAGAAGGATTGTCAATAACGGAGATTGGAAAAGGGTGTTTCTTTAGAGCAAAGTTTTTCGAGCTGTTGAGAATGCGATTACGGAAGAACTTGCGGACAGCTATATGTACCTATAAAGGAAGTTTTTAAAAAAGATTAACAACTTTTTTATTTATAATTATAGTAATTAAAACCATTAACCTATTATGTATTACCTCTCCATTTCTAAAGCAGTAAAGAAAAGACAAAACAAAGCCTTGAGTTGATGTGAGCAAATGTGTAGAATAAGACCAAAATGCAAACTGAAATGGGGATTTTTCCAATGGGGCTTCAAACATGTTTAGTAAGTTTGTCAGTCCAAGAAGAGGCAACAGTACAAGAGCAGCCTTTACTGCTTTCCTGGAAAAAGAAACACAAGGTAAAAGTTATTAAAATTCTTACTTCGCTTTTTAATTAAACTGTTGTACTGAATGTATGCTTCCATTGCAGATGTTTTAGGTGCTTTCACTTTTAATTATGTTTTATTCAATATGTAAAATATGAGAGCCTTACAATGCTTGTTGAGTTTCAGAAGAGTTTGATTGCCGCAACTTTGTTATGAGCACTCGCAAGATGTTTAATAAAAATATGAAATTAATCTGTAATAAGAAAAATGTTGTTATGCTTTAATTTTGCACATATTTTTCATTATACCAGTGGTGTCACCATAAATAAAATTCCAAGTGTTCATATATGTTTACCATTAAGACAGCTAATCTTGGTCCCTCTAAAATCCAAAAGTATTTTGTGAAGTTGTAGCCCCACCAGCATCTAAATAACAATATATTAGTATTTGTTCTACAAGCTCTTATTAGTACTAAAATTTTACATGCAGAATTTTAATAAACTCACGTTGCTGTGCCGTAATGCAGGTGAGTTACCACTGCCCAGGTTATAGTAAGAGGTATCGGAATGATCCAACCAATAATGGGATAAACCACTGGTGAAAGCTTTTCTCCGAATACGGTTACTGTAGAATAAACAAGATTCAAAAAAGAAATTTTGAAACACGAAATTTGCATCCAACCTACTTATGCCACATCATTTTATTTGACTTCGTATGAACAAGTTTGAAAATTTATGACAAGATGGTTGACGTACCGGTTACCATATTGTGAAGAAACAATCCCTCAACAAACATCCACATAAACATCGCCGTTCTTGCATACTCCAAACAAACATAGCTAGCCTCACAAAGACCCGGCTGCTTGATAACAAACGCAAAATCAAAACCACAATGCGTATTATACTCAAATCTTTAACATTTCAACAAACTTCAACAATTTTCAAAGAAACATTACCGTATTGTCAATCCCACTCCTTTGTTGGTTCAGTGTAACTTCTTCTTCCGCAGCAGCAGCATTTTCAGAACTGTTTCGGTTGGTGTAAGTTTGCACGTTTGTATGCACGTTGGTTGTATCCATAGAACGCGTGATAGACTGATCAGTATAAACAATTAATCTAATTCCCACTTGAATCACCATTGCTATAAAGAGGTGGCGATGAAGTCTTGTGCGACTGTTGCGCAAAGTTCTGAAAATAAGATAAAGTGAGTGGGTTAGGAAAGATTGCTTAAATTTATGCAAATTTATTCTGAGCCGCAGGTTTCTTGTGGAAGAAAATGAAGTTCACACGTTTTACTAATTTACGCAAAACGTGCCCAAAGAAGAAAATTGGTGTAACTGCTTTGGTTAAAATTCTAAATAGTACATTGTAGTTTACTAAGAAACGAGATAAACTTCGTGTGCACTCAAAAACTATAAATTGAAAGTGACAGGTTCATTAAAATGCAGAATACTTAAGCGGATTTTCCTGGTATTAATTTTCTTTGCCTACGTCTAATTCCCCATTTTCCTGTCAGAGATTCCTTGAATGTAACTTCAATTCTACCTATAGTATCACGTGTAGAAAACACGTTACAAATCTTGTGAAGATCTTAAAGCTATCAAAATTTGCTTAGTAAAAGTTTACATAGACCACAAGTTTTAAAAGGTTTTTTAAATGTCAAGTAAACAAGCTTGTGCAACTGAAATCGTAGCTTCCTTTACCACACCTCCCACCCGTCTTTATGTTCCCAGAAGACAACTGAAGCATTATGCTTTAAAGTTTCCTAAAATTATTTTTAACATGAAATAAAACTTACCGAAAGTAGTAAAATATTAACAGCGACATGAGTAGCGCAGCCAGAGAAAGGGAAAGTCCAAAAAATTCCAGCGTTCGTGTGTTTGCAGCAATGTTTAACTTTGTCTGTAAACATAAAACCAAGCCGTGTTTCAATTTAAATATTTGTTTGAATATAACACATGAAGTGTGAGGGTTTTTGTGCAAGCATGGCTTTCAATTGAAACAAGTGCAAATAAAATGCAATAAATAGAGTGCAGTCAACAACGTAGTAGTATTGGCATAGTATTGTTGTATGAATTTTCATTTCCCAGTTGGCTTAACAACTTTAGAATTGCATTCTCATTCAACTAATCTAATATGTCATAGTCTAGATAGTCTAGAAATATGTTTAAATTTCATTAGCGTTTCGTAGAATTAGCGCATTTTACTACATGAAGACAAGTATTTGCTGGGTATGTGAAAGTTAAATGTTACTTCTGCTTTCACCAAGTTTACTATATTGTCTCCTGTCTCTACTTTTTCAAATAGATTTCAGGCTTTAATTGAATCAGATTTACTGCACTAAACAATACTGTTTCGATGTGTGATAGGTTATTAATTCATTTGAAAAGTTTATAAAGGACATGCAACTTTGGTTATATTTGATTGTGTATTATCAGTGTGAGCAAAAACGCAAGTTTACTTAGACGCATTTCTCATTTACGCAATACAAATAACAAAATCTATCTAGATACATAGGCACCTGTTAAACGTTTGCGTTTGTCATACCTGGGCTTCATCGTTAGATCCAAGTTTTCTCATAATTTCTTTAATTTCTGGTGTAAAGCAAGGTGTGTAATTTGTCCAACCGCTTGAGCTTGGTATCCCATTTCTGTCTTGCCATTCCCCAGATACATTGCATACACGTAATGCAAATTCTATTAAGCAAAATGAGTTTGTTTAGGTACATATGTACACAACCGTGTGATGTAACTCAAACACATGTTTAGCAACGTGAAAGTTAGACTACAGCATACAGTTTTAGTAACGTCATATTCGTAATTTTACTAATTATTCCAACACATTTATTTGAAGTACAGGCATATGGTTTACCCTACTGATTTTAATATGTTAATGAAATGCAATACTTACTAGTTATATCAGATCCCTTGAACAACGGGCATTTTGCTGATGCGGTAGTTCCACCTGTTGTAGGTCCCCAGCATGTAAACCCATCCCAAACTGCAGGGCATTGCCTTTCTGTTAAGCACATAAATATTTCAATTTGTGGTTATGATTAATGAAAACTGGAAATCTCTCGCTCTCATTAAAACTGAAAGTGCTTTGACGAATCACATAAAATTGGAAAACGGTTTTCAAATTATATAGTCTATATGTAGTATTTAAAGCAGTAATGCTTCTAAAAATATTGACTACATTAAGCCGCATGTCCTACAGAAGGTCAAAAGAACACAACCCAACACATTACTGGATCAAGGAAGCAGACAAATGTGCTTACACAAACAAAAAACCGTGCTTTAAAACCATAACTAATACTCTATAATGCCGCAGTAGTGTGCAAAACAAATTTACCAGTAGCATCAACAAGGATTATCGCAAGTTTTTCTCATTTACTTGGAAAAGTTTTAACCTCCTTTTAAGAAGAAACGACATAAAGCATTTGGCTTGTTGTTTTGAATAATAAAAATTTCGAGTAGCTTCAGATTAGAGCTTTCTCTTTTTTCTATAGAACTTTTAAAAAATGAGTTTAATTACAAGATATTTTTAAAAGCGACTTTGCTTTTATTTATCTGCAGGTAGGTAAAATACTACAATCATTATTCATGTAATATTGTAGACTTGCTGTGCAATAATTCACCAAATTTAAATCCAAATGATAAATATTTAAAAATACAGCGTACTATGTAATTTAAAACAATAATGACAACATTTTGTTGCAATGATATTACGAAATATTTGTAATTACTGAGTTAGTAACATATAAAATTATATTACAAGAAATTTGGATACTAACAATCAGAAAACCGGTATGTTGAGTTAGTCTTTAATTGGGTTTACTTTACTCGTAGCTCGTTTTAGTAGGAAAGCAGCATTTTTAAAGAGAATATTTGCATAGTCATTAATCAAATCATTCCAGAAACGGAAATGGAGAAACTACCATTGCATGCATAGTTTTTGTTGAAGTGGTGTCCTATTACTCCAATTTATCGTATACGTGAAGTTTTCCAAAAAGATTGAGAAAATTTTTTTTCGTGAACAATATTTCATACATGCTATGAAGTTCCGTCACTATGATTGATCTATCATATAGCCTAGGTTCTTGCGTACATTTAAAATTATTTAGTCATGGGCCCAAATGCCATTAACATTATGAATACCAGGTAAAATAAAAAATAGTTATAATTTTCAAGGTTATGATCAAACCCTAAATTTCTAGTTCTGTATTTTCTGAGGGGGTTGATGCAGATGCCTAACCAACCGCTGGTCAGGTTTGCAGTCATCTGTAGCATTTTCAAGTACCAACCGCATTATTTAAATCAAAATCCTTCTGTTTAAACGAAGGCATGATCGTAACGTGATACATGGTGCAACCCACCTTTTTCAAATTTTAAAGGTATCATGTTTCAAGTCCTTTATTTAAATACACATTTAGCCATCCAAATCATAACGTAACATGTTTCATAGAAAGAGCAAACAATTCCTTGTCATTATAGGCGGATTTAATTTTTTAAGACTTTACTAGGTTCTCTAGATTACATGTAAAGCAAAATGTTTGACCCTAACCCAAATTTTTGCAATGGATCGTTTTAAAAATTTATTGTTCGTGAAACCACACGTACCAGGTAGTAGCCTTGTCCACATGCAGCAGATTTTACTAAAGCTGTAGATCAAACAAATTATACCTTTCTTCCCCTACATGCACAATTGTCCCTTATAACACAGCTTGAGACTATGAAACGCAAAAATTAGCATGTAATTTTTTGAACAAAATTTATTACCCTATTTTTAACTTCGTGCATCTCAGAAGTTAGGCAACTTACATAAATGATTTTTTGCCACAATACTTAGCAACTAATTCCCTAACATCAGGTAAACTTTCTAGTTTCTCGAGCTACAAATAAAAAATTCCGAACATTAAAGTCTTTCTCAATCTTTTTGGAAAACTCTACGTATTGTTGGTTCATTAAATCTGGTACTCATGTATGGTTTGTGCTTTGGAATAAAGTAATACCCCAATTTGATCACAAAAATGTTTTAATTGGGATTAAGTTAAAAATCATATTTGTGAGGAAGTCAAAATATTATTAAACCTAGATCACTACAGATTATAAATTGCTTACCTGTTTCACCCGATGTATTTAAGGTTGTATTTAGGTTGCCCCAATCGTGTAATAAACAGGCTTTTGCGTTCCAATGTTTTTCCATTTCAGTTATGACAAATTGATACTGAACTCCAATATTTTATAAATATTTATTAAAATGGACAGTAATATTTTAAATCTAATACTAATCACCCAAAAAAACAACCACGCTTAGAATTCTCAAAATCACCGTCTGAATACTGCTTTCTTTACATAATCTTCTATGCAAAGACATCTCGCAAGAACGTAAATTCACAAGATGTGTGCTGCTTGCCAGCCAGAGAAGCACTGAGTGAACAAAATGAAGGAAGGTCTTACATAGATCAAAGCTCTCCTTATTTCATCAAAACTGGTTCACTGAGGGTCTTCCGGGCTTTGCTTTTCCACACACACACAAACTTGTTGATTTGCTGTAGAAGTGCTTTCTTTGCTTTAAATCTAAAAATTCTGATCATTGATCACGTATGTAGCATTCATTGGTTCATATAAAAACAAGCTTCTAGGTTAAAAATGCTCAGACTGTACGGATTTTAGCCAAAAATTGATTGTACTTGGGTTTTAGGTTTCTCATTGAAGCAAATCGAAAATTGTGATTTAAACAGTAAATCCTTTTAATATTAACGCCTGTCCTTGAAAAGGTTTTACTAGTGACGTATATACTGAGCACTGTGTCCTGAGTTAAGGTTCAAATTTGGCAAATGCTCTAATTCCTGCAAAATATTTTGCCAAAAATGCTAGTGTCGATTTACGATTACCCTAACCTTAGAAAACTTAGCTACCACCTGTCACGTTTTCCTGCTAGAAACAAAACGTGCACAACTCGGTGTTTGCTTTAATCTTGTATTACCCACATAATTGAATAACCCTACAATTGTTTCTTAGAAAACGTCTTGGTGGCAGGTAGATTCACTCGCAAACAAATTTTAAGTTCTTTTCTCATTTTGTTCAAGAGCACTTTCTTTGTTGCTTTTATTCTCTTACATTCAAGAGTTCCACATCAAAAGATCCACTTTACCGGATCATTACCTACAAGCGACCAAAACGTTTCTGTAAAGCTTTTGAAGAATGTTTTCAAATTTCAAAAATGCGGAATTGGTTGGAAACCCAGAGTGCAACCGCATACTTCAATAGATACCGGATCGTTATGTGGGTAGATCAAACACTGCAATAGAATTGTTTTAAATGAGGTTTTTATTTCAAACAAACGCATTTCAAAACTTTAATCACAATCACCGCTGTCATTGGTATTTGTGTAGTATTTACAAACTACTCATGAACACAAATAAATATGCTCTATTGGTAAGAAGCAGAATAAATGGGAATATATGGCATGTGAATGTGAATGAATGTGAACCCAGAGTATAGACACCATGCTATTTTGTTTAGAAATATAGACATTAGGAAAACTAGTGGTTTCAAAAGAAAACGCCTCAGATGCTTCAGTTGTGCGTAAAAAGTAATTTGTTTGATTCCCAACGATTTCATACACAAATACGCAATGCAACCCATTTAAAATTTTCTAGAAGCACATCCGCTTAAGTTCATGAAACTATTTCAGAAATAGTTTCAAATTTTGACTTGACACCCACGCTCCACGCATTAAGTAGGTATAAACAAGAAAAGATGAAATAAGTTGCTAGTGATAACTTACGTAATAATAAATGCGAAGAAAATGCTTCCATACGTAACATTTCATTCACAAAAAGTCAAGCAGGTTTTAGGCCAACAAATTTATTTTTATTTTTCCTTTACTACGGAGATTTTCCATTGTAACATTTACGCAGATTGCTTTGGATAGTGTAGGAGCATATTATTCTTAACGGCATAAATTTTACAACAAACAAATTTTGACATCTGCATCTTACATAAATTTAAAGTTGTGTAACATATTATCCAAAAAGCTTGAAAATGAGTCTTAAATTTACAAAACGAATACATTGTCCTCATAGTCCATTTAATTAGCATATGTTATATAATTGTGTATTACCCCAATTCAGTTATAGTTTACTGCATATAAGCGGAATGTATTTATTTTCCCAAATCTGTGATTTTTCTTGTTTAAACTTGCTATCAATTCTATATAAACAGTTTGACCGACTAATTCATTGGTTACTTGATTACGCACGACAAAGTTTAAAGTTCACAGAATGTGCCGCGTGTTTCATTGAAGCAAGCATGCAGTTCACAGAAATTGTCAATAAACACAAGTACATTCATTCACCTAGTCCAACATTTCTGGAGAGATAAATGCTTTATATATAATATCTGCAATAAGACCATCACCGCTCCCAGACAGAAAGATTAGCAAAATTGTCATTGAAGTCGCCAATCCACACAGCTTGTGAGACCAAAGTTCATGAGCTGAATCTACAACATTTAAGCATTACGTAGTAATGATGTTTCGAGAGTTAATGGAAAATCACTACCTACCTAACTTACTAAGTCAAGATTATTAAAACTGATTGATTGACTTGACAAACTTGGTTGAGTCGCACAGTTGTTTTTCTGACGATGTTTAGTGAACACGTACAAATAGGTCTAGTTTAGTTTGCAAAATTTCAGAAATATTTTTCCAAAATGTCTGAGTTGAAGGCGATACGTATTAATGGATTTCAGAAACTTGCCAGATTATGGAGACAATTACTGGGATTAGCAATTCCCATTTTATTACTTCCTCTTCTTTTCATCGGAGACAATGATAGACATGGAGTAGAAAATGAATTGCCAAATAGTTCAACAGTGAGTGTTTAAATTACCAAACAAAAACCCCTTTACATGCAAATTTTTGTTTGTTTTGTTTAGAAATTTAAAGCAGCGTACACAATACTGGTTATTGCTCTTTACTGGATGTTTGAAGTGATGCCGCTTGCAGTTACGTCTTTACTTCCGCTTGTGCTATTTCCATTTCTTGGCGTTCTCAGCACGAAAAAAGTGGCGTTAGTATATTTCAAAGAGACAAATGCAATGTTTTTCGGAGGATTGGTACTAGCGCTGTCAGTCGGTAAAAGAAATAAATTCTATAAATTCTTACATAATGACGGTTACAAAATGTGAACTTTTGTTTTTGTGATATGACACATACGACCTTCAGAATACTGCAATTTACACAGAAGAATTGCGCTCAAGGTTATGACAACTGTCGGCAGCAAACCAATCAAGTATTCAAATAAATAACTTGTTTGCTTACATAATTCAAATTTATCGTATGCAAATTTGTACGACATACATTTTCATTTCAGATTATTGTTTGGAGTTATGTCAACCTGCATGTTTTTGTCAATGTGGATGTCTAGTAAGTTTTTCATTAAAGTTCGCTCATTCATAATTTAAATTTATGGGCAATTAAAATTTGCTGCTATTCTTCAAACAGATACTGCATGCACTGCAATGATGCTTCCCATTTTAATTGCCGTACTCAATGAGATAAGTGGAGTAAGTTGTACATGGAAAAATATCTGTGAAAATGTAGCCATTTTCCCAAGTATATATTTTGGTGTACTTTTAGGCACAAACTGATATATCACCAGCTAACATGCACAAAATGTTCATGTTTGGCGTAGCTTACGCCTCCAGTCTTGGAGGCTCCTCAACTCTAACCGGAACTGGACCTAATTTAGTATTTTCCGCCGAAATCAAAAAAGTGGATATCAGTCAAGGAAATAAATATCTAGACATGACTTTTGCCAATTGGATGGCTCTAAACGTACCTGCTGCTGTACTCAACACATTTTTAGCTTTTGTTTATCTAGTCAGTGTATTCATAGGGCTTCCAAATTGGAGACAATGGCCTATAATTGCATGGTGCTTCAAAAGCAGAAGTAATGGAGAAAGTCAAGAAGAAATTGATGTAGAGGCTCTAAGCAAAATAAAAAGTGCGGATAGCATTATTCAAGCCGAGTATAGAAAACTGGGCCCTATGAATTTTCATGAGATTGGCGTTGCTACAATATTCTCCAGTGTAATATTTTTGTGGATGTTCCGTGATCCCAAATTTATTTCGGGATGGAATAGCTTCTTTGAACCCACTGAAATTGGCGATTCTACTGTAGCAATTTTGGGAATAATTTTGATGTTTGTACTTCCCAAAGACTTGTCGTTTTTCACTTGCCCTAAGGAAGGTCAAGAATATGAAGCGCTTTTAGATTGGAAATTTGTACAAAAGAATTTGTCCTGGGGCTTGGTTCTTTTACTGGGTGGTGGATTTGCTATTTCTGAAGGAGCTGAAAAATCGGGACTTTCAAAATGGATTGGTGGTCAAATGACTGGTTTAGAAGGGCTACCGCCGTCTGTGATATTATTTGTTGTGATGATTTCAACAGCGGGATTGACAGAGGTTTGCAGCAATGTGGCTTCGGCTAATGTGCTGTTGCCGATATTGTTACAACTTTCCAAATCGATTAATTTGCACCCGTTGTACCTGACTGTGCCAGCAACGATATCATGCTCTTTTGCATTTATGGTAAGCACCGTACTGAATACTGATTATTATTATTGTGCATGTCAATTTATGTCTGAAGCTTACAAATGAGCTATTTAAACGTTAACTATTTTAATTTTTAGTTACCTGTAAGCACTCCACCAAATGCGCTGATCTTCAGTACTGGACATCTTCGCATTACGGATATGGTTAAGACAGGCGCATTTCTTAATATAGCTTGTATTATAGTGTATTATCTAGTACATATCTCGTTGGGAGATTTAATGTTTAATTATTCAGATTATTCGTATCCTTCTGAAATAAACGTTACTATGTAAGTAATAAAATAAGCAAACATGCAAGCTTAGTATGTGTAAAACGTGATACTGAAACTCAAAAATAACCAGATAAAACCAAAAAATTAAGGCAATTTTAATGATTCCATACTCAAATAAAATTCAAATAAAAAAGTCAATCAATTCAAACTTTGTCGATTGGGACACTTTCAATGCCTACATTGCGTAAACAGCAGTTCATATTGAACTTAATTTTTATGCATTTACCAAATATGATATAGGCATAACAAACATGATCTGTAAACATAGTTTAGAAATATTTACTTGTGTTACTTCTACTAAACCCGGAATTATCCGTTGGATTTTGACCAGAAGCAGAGTTACATCTTTAAAAGATTTTTTGTTTCTTTTCGGAAACTTGATCCCTTCAAATACTAAATTGGTAGGTTAACAGCAGAGTTTAAAGCAAAGCTGAGCAACATTCCGAAGTACAATTCTCCGTAAATATTTCCAAAATAGAAGTAACCGTAATGCACAGTAGGTTCGATGTTGCAAACAAATAGGGCAATTACAACGGGAAGAAACATTTGAGCCGCGCGAAAAATCCGCTCTGTGGGTTAGGCTTAGCTCCCTTCGACGTCTTTCAAATTTGTTTACCTTTCAAATAAAAAAATCTTCATTAATTTTGTAAAAATCTTATAAAACTTACAATAAGTTAAAACCTTACCTGATAAAACACCAACCCATTTAGAAACAAGAGAATTGGCAACGGAGCCCAAAAGTCAATAAGATCGTGAAAGCCTCCCATTGTAATGTACCAAAAGCCCGCATATCTCGTATATTCCACCATATACTCTACACCTTCCAAACTTTTGAAATCCGTTCCAATTTCGTGTTCTGTAACATAGAAACTTAGAAAACGAGGAATTGCAAAGCCCATACTGAAACTAGAAAAACTAGCAAGCAATTTTTTCCTTTTGTAAACCAATTTCCGCATAGAACCGGAAATGCTACCACCAAAAACCGGTTAAGTGTAATTACTATAGTGGTAAAGCATGACCCAGATCGTGCTATCAATAGCGTTAAGAATTCGTAGTGGTAGTCTTGCCACGTGTAAAATCCCTTGTTCCAGTTTTCTATTTTTAAAAAATCAAAAATACTTGACCATTTATAAATCTTGTAAATTGGTTAAGTTACGTAAAGATGTAATTGTTGCCGTGGCAGTAACCATGGATGAAATGCTGCATAGCATGTCAAACCCGGCTAGACCCATCAGCAGAATATCAAATGAACGTTGTTGCTTTTGATGTTTTAGAATTACAATAATCAGCATATTTGCTAACGTTCCGAACGATGCTACCAGACAAGTTAAAATCCACAAAAATAAACATGTGTCCAAAAGAGAAATAGTTATCTGGTGCGTCTCCTGATAAATATTGGCCAAAAATGGGACAGGAAATACACGAGTTTTGATTTAACGGAGAACACTCAATTCGTTCAGTCAAAAATATCATGTGACAAGAAGACAGAGATAAAATAGTTACGGAGTGTTCCATTGTTTCAGAATTTATATGGGAATGCGTAATGTGGTATGAAAATTAAATTGGCAGACAGGTGTGACTTTATGGAGTGGAATACCGTGTCTTGTTTGCCACTTGAATGTACAATGAAAGAAACAATAAATAATCAACAAGAGAATTTTTATAAACGTGTAAGGAAAAGGTGCAATGTACGTAATTGCTGTCGTCAAGGAAAAACCATACAATCTAGTACGCAAACTTGCAATAAAAGAATGTCATTAGTGCCGTCTATTTCCTGTACTTGAAATAGGAAATTTATAAGCACCTATTATAGTTCTTCGTTTGTGGTTCTTTAAAAAACGTATACAATACATAACACTACACATATTGACATTATATTTGGTTTGTTTGGAATTCAAGATATCCACGTCAATCTATGAAATCTGTTTTGTTTGCACTGTGCACCACAATAAAGGGAAAACTGTAACCGCAATAAACACTTTGATTCAAGTGCTTGGAAAATTTGTTTTTTAACAAATGTTGTGAAGTGAAGGCATTACAGAATTAGTATTATATACAGAAGTATGCAAAATGTGTACATAAATATGAATATGAAATCAAACATATTACGTTTTACCTTTTGTGGTAGCAAAGCTTTAATCGAATAAAATTCATTTTTTCATACCAATAAAGATGTACAACATTAGAGGTTCTTACAAATAAAAAAATGTAACTGTTGCTTCATTTTGAAATACTGCGCATAATTAGACAATAAGTTCAACTGCAAAACTGAACAATGCCGAACCATTTTCAGTAAAACCAAGCTAGATTCACGATTACGGACCAAGAATGGTTTTGTTAACTCGTCTCTTATAAAATGATAAAATGTCAGATAAAAATAATTATAAATTGCATGCAAAGATGTTCTGCAGCTTGCTTTACTCATTTCATTGTATTTGGCATGATGATTTCCTGGTATACCGGAACTTTAACAGATATGAGCATCGGATGCATTTTAAAATGATAAAAACAGTTTCTTTCTGCTTTGTCAGGTTTTTTACTGACTGTGAAGTGTGTATATTAGTAAAAGCATTTACTGAACGTTTTTACATATTTCACATATTTTGAAAATCCTAAGAAAAACCACCAAAATGTACACTAGTTTATTTCTGGTCCGTATTTTACTTATGTTTGCGACTACCGCATCTGGTAAGCTGTTATACATTCATTTTATTAACAACCAGAAATACATCAATTTTATTTTGTAGGTTGCAATGTTGCGGATCCCTGTGAGCAGTGTTTGTCAAAAGGGTGCTTCTTTGTCCTGATGCGCAATAAAATAAAACTTTGTGACGCACAACTTGACATGCCGGGGGTTGTGGATCTTTTGATACCACCAAGTGAAGCTGGAGCGATGTTTTGTCCTAGAACGCATCCACCTAAAAACACCACTTATCAAAACACTATTAATAAAGCCGAATCTGTTGCTATAAAAGCTTTCCACAAAGCCGAAACTGACTTGGATGCTGAAAAAATTCAAAAAATTCAAAACTCTTGCCCTTCAGTTGGCGTTGCGATTGTTGGTATGTTTTGTCTCTGTATTTTTTAAGTGTTTTATACAAGATAAGCAAATACGTTTCTTCCAAGAAAGTTATGCAGAAGGGAATTACTGTTTAACATTGTCGGCTGTGTTTAAACCAGTAGAATCACTTAAACTAAAGATCATAAAATACTGGGTTTTAAGTGCTGAAGGTAAAATAAAATGACAACTTTAGATTCCAACAAATTACAAATACTACTACATTGAATGTCTTAAATTGCTAAATGCAAATATCAATGGTTAAAATAAATAAAGAGTTTCTTTGTTATCAAATGTTCAAAGTTCTACATTGACAATTTACATAGATACTTATTTTTCACACAACGTCTCTGAATAAAATTCGACTCATACTTTTGTACCCAAAACAACATAAACCAACACACAACCCACCAATCAGTACAAAAAAATACACAAATATTACCATGCATATTTGGAGATTGAAAACTGTTATACACTTGATATTTCAAATTTGCTTGAAAACCTACGAAATTCTGCCACCACTCAAAAATATACGCTTCTTTAACCCATATAATTCTCCAGAGTATCTTTGATGACACAATTCCATCAATTGTAAACTGATGATAAGTAGTAAAGTACGTTTCCTTGCTTACAGAAACACTACGTTTCCGTAATCCAGATACCAAAATTTGCACTCTTTTTGCATATTGGTTAGCTTGGATTGTTGGTACTACAACTGCCGTTTTATTACATTTAGCTAATAGCTTTACAAGCTCGTTTTCAGTTTGAATTGGTAGCAAACGCGTAAAATTATTAAGATTTCGTAGCCAGCTATACCAACCTACATTAGAAAAGCTACTAATACTTGAAATTATCTTGCTTGCTATTTTGTGAAATTCTGTTTTTTGCAGAAGTTGTGCTTCAACAGGTGTTTTATGCGTTGTCCCGGTTACTGAGGCGGATAAATCACTGTACACAACAATTTCCCACAAATTTCCACGAATTGTTATTTCTAGTGGTTCGGTAAAAAAGAACATTGGTCTATGGTAACTTGCATTTATTCTGTGCAAATATGCTTTGGAGATTCCAGTGTACACAGATATATTACTTATGTTTAACTGCTCAAATGTTTCATAAGGTATTACGTTTCTCGGAGACGTCAGTCTATACACATTATCTTGTCTGTACAAGGTTTGTAGAAAAATTGCACATAGCAAAAGTGGAATTACTGCCCTGCGAATAGTTGGGTAAATTGAGAAGAAGTTAACGTTATGACCAGCTACAATGCGAAACAAAATCTCAAAATAGTTCCCATCATATCGTAAGCTTGCTGTTTTAAAATATGTTATCGCCCTAAAACACGCTAACAGTATTACTCCAGCAAAAACCAACAGCAACCAGGTCGCTTTATCAAAACAATTAGTTAGCTCATCAAACGCAAGTCCCTCGAGATCTTGATAACCACAACTAACAAATCTCAATGCATGTAAATCATCTTGCACTGCTAGTGGGTGACTAAGTGCTTTGTAATAGTCTGTTGTAAAGTAGGCCACAGAAAAGCTGGTTATAAATTTAACCGTCGATTTATTCCAAATTTTATGTCCGCAATAACGTTTCTCTGATATGTACAAACTAATATTGCCAAAAATGTACAAGCATTCGTAAACGTAAGCATGTACCAACCGATCGCTAATCTTTTCAGGGGACGTTAATTTTTCTTTTGCTGATAAAAATTTATTGCAAGTACTTAAACGACGATTATAGCTAGCATCTGTAGCTTCAGGTATTAACTTAAATGGGATTGCTTCGGATGTTGTAGAATCACAAGACAACACAAAGGACCAGAACGTATTATGGTTCAATAAATCATTCACTAAATTTGTTTGATGCCTTACCGTTTGCTTACATGTAAACCATAAACACAGTAAACCCAAGGTAGCCGAGTAAAGCTCAAACACTAAAATGGTTCCTTGTGAAAGAAAACTTCTTTTCAATTGGTTTTGGTGCTGTTGACACAAACCAGCCTTTAGCACCTCAAAAGAATATTTTGCCTTTAGATTATTGAAAACAAATATATTCAGTTTAGGTCTGGTTGATGGTGGTACGTGTGACTCGTTTCTGTAAGGCATATGATGTAGGAAAATTGAGGGAAAGAAATTATTTCCAAATGTGCAAAATTTATCTGCTGAAACAGTTTTTATGGGAAAATATAGCGAAATGTGAATCTCGCAATTCCAAGGTTTGGATTGTGTTGACACCTTTAAGAAATTCCAATAGAGACATTGTGATACACCACTGCGCCTAATGAGAAATTTAGACCGACTACAGTGTGCTCTGTTTAGCGTTGTAAAGGTTGACAAATTTGTTCCAAAGGGAACCAAAGTTTGAACAAAACCAATTTTGTTCCCGAACATGTATTGACGTTGTGCTGTGGGATACCAAAAGCCTTTTAAATGTAAACCATGAATATTGTCAACTAAAGCAAGGCAGTTAAGATTTCCAAAAACCTTTAACAATTTTGTTAGGTCGACTTCAAAAACTTTGGAAACATCAGGTTTGAATTCAGCTGTTTCAGAATGCTGCAGCGACGTAATAACATTTAAAGTCTTTTCTACTAACGCAGGAAATACTAAAATTGGTAAAATGCATACAAGAACAAATGGCAACATATTGTACTCGCTTCTTTGAATGCATTGACCTAAAGTGACGCCAAAATGTGTAACCTTACTACCAATAACAAACATTCATGGTAAGCCATTGAAAAATGCTCGCTGCTAACAACGATGAGCGTCTAAGTAGTCAAAAGAACCTACGACAATATCCTTGATGAATGCAATAAGTAAACATTCATGGTAAGCCATTGAAAAATGCTCGCTGCTAACAACGATGAGCGTCTAAGTAGTCAAAAGAACCTACGACAATATCCTTGATGAATGCAATAAGTAATAATAGCCCACTCTGACCGATTTCCGCCCACCTGGGCTTCTTAAAAGCCCATTTTGCCTGATTTTGAACCCGTTTAGCCTGTTTTTGAACCCATTTAGCCTGTTTTAGAGCCCATTTAGCCTGGTTTAGAGCCTATTTTGCTGGTTTAGAGCCCATTTAGCCTGGTTTAAAGCCCATTTTTCTGGTTTAGAGCCCATTTTGCTGGTTTAGAGCCCATTTTGCCTGATTTTGAACCCGTTTAGCCTGTTTTTGAACCCATTTTGCCTGATTTTGAACCCGTTTAGCCTGTTTTTGAACCCATTTAGCCTGTTTTAGAGCCCACTTAGCCTGGTTTAGAGCCTATTTTGCTGGTTTAGAGCCCATTTAGCCTAGTTTAAAGCCCATTTTTCTGGTTTAGAGCCCATTTTGCTGGTTTAGAGCCCATTTTGCCTGATTTTGAACCCGTTTAGCCTGTTTTTGAACCCATTTTGCCTGATTTTGAACCCATTTAGCCTGTTTTAGAGCCCATTTAGCCTGGTTTAGAGCCTATTTTGCTGGTTTGGAGCCCATTTAGCCTGGTTTAGACCCCATTTTTCTGGTTTACAGCCCATTTTGCTGGTTTAGAGCCCATTTTGCTGGTTTAGAGCCCATTTTGCTGGTTTAGAGCCCATTAAGCCTGGCATAAAAATAAAGTGTACAGACAGACGGACAGACGGACAGACAGACAGACAAACGGACAACGATATCTTAAATAGCTCTCCTGCTGAAGCAGCGAGCTAATAATATCAACTAGTCAAGAATTTAGCATTTTATACAAGCCCTATTATTACTCTTTGCTAAAGTACAATCGATATTTTGCTCTTCTTCTTAGTTAAGTTTTATCATTGTTTTTTAAACAACAGCTTTGTTTCAATTTCAAGCTGTGTGTTTGAATATATTGTAATTATGAAACGAAAGTACAATACACATTTTTATAGCTTCACATTTAATAAAATGCAATGTCTAAAGGAATTCATAAACTTTACTTACTCACTATTTATGCATTTTACTATTTAGCTGAAAAAGGAATTATTTAAAGGGTTTACTATTGTTACTAGTCATTTTATCAAGAAAGAATATTTTTGCATATACCTTAAGAGCTGCACAGAGTTTGTGTATACTTTATGTACAAAAACAATATCGAGAAAACAATAGTCCTTCCACAATACAATACTTGAAAAAATTTAACAAGCGCTCATGAGTTTGGATTGTGCTCTACGAAATATCAATTGCAAGAGTTAAAACGATTTAAGAATAAAATAAAAGGTAAAAATTATTGACGTTGGTTCCTTTAATCACGATTAAGAATGAAAAACTCGAGCTGTAAACGGTAATCAAGAGAAAGTTACAATTTAATCTAATCTTTGATTAGAATACTGATTTAACACCCTCTACTCTTTAAACATTAAGAAATGGACTTTTTTCTTACTTATCGATCATGGCATGAAATGGTACTGCACTAATTCTTGAACGCTTGAATCAAATCAGCAATTGCTAACAAAAGCAGTTTGCAGAATAAAGCAAACATTTTCTTTTTAGCATTTCTATTTCGAATGCGCGTAGTGAAATAAAACATGGGTATGAAGTACAGTTCTCAATCCTGTCGCATACCAGGATAATTATAATAGCCAGTTGATTGCCAAAATCATAATCCCCATTTGCAACTTGTCTCATAAACAAAGATAAGCAAGGTAATACACAAGCCCCCAAATAGAACAATAAATACTACACAAATATTTCCTTGCATATTTGGAGATCTAAAAACTACATTAGAATATACCATATACCAATCTTCGTACCTCTCTTGCATATTGTCTAGTTTTAACGGTAGGTGCCACAACTGCTATGTTATTGCACTTTACTAAACGTTTCATTAGTTCAACTTCCATTTTTATTGGTAACAAATACTTAAATATAAGCAAAGTCTGCCAAGAACAAGAACGAGACCAGTTTAAATTTGGGAAATTACCAATGCCGGCAAAAGCCTTTTTCGCAATTTCATGAAATTTAGTACGTTGAATCAATCTTTTTTTCAGTTGACGTTTTATGCACATGCCAGTATATTGGATCAGATAAATCGCTATGCACATTTAAATCCCATTGATGTCCTCGAATGAAAACTACTTGCGGTTTTCTCCATGGTATAACTGGACGGTTACGGACAAACTGCGTTTTGCACAAATATGCGTCATGAACACCATTAAACACAGAAACGTTGCTACGCTCTAGTTGATCAAATGTTTCATAAGGAATTGCATTTCTTGAAGAAGTCAGCTTGTATACGTTATCCTGCTTGTACATAATTTGTAAGAAAATTGCACAAATTAAAAATGGAACTGTAATAAAACTTGGAGCTAAATGATAATGGGCTCGCAACACAAAATCAACGTCTTGACCAATTAGTATTCTAAAAAGTTTCTCTAAATATTTCATGTAATTTGGATACACTTGAGTTTGTATGGTATCAACTAAACACAGGTACGCCATAATTAATGCTGCATTAAATAGGAGCATGCACCATGTCAAACCATCAAAAGAATTTGTAAGTTCATAAAAAGCAAGTTTTTCAAATCCACTGTAGCCACAACTGACATACCGTAATGCGTGTAAATTGTCCTGTATGGCCAATGGATAACTCAATGCCTGATAAAAGTCCGTTGTTTGGTAGGCTATAGCAAATTCAGTACAAAAATTATACATGCACATGTCTTTTGACGAAATCCATTTTCCATTTTCACAAGTCCGTTGTTCAGTTTTAATGTTTAGACTATAATTGCTGAAAATGTGTAACCATTCATATACGTAAGCGTGCATCATTTGGTCGCTTATGCTAAAAAATGGTTTATTTTTTAATTTTTTGTTATGGATATCACTGCAAAAAGTCATATGACTTTGATAGCTGGCATCCGTAACATCGGATATTACACTTAACCGGGTCATTTCTAAATTTGAGTCGCATGATAGTCCAGACCACCCAGAGTTTTCAAAATTTAAAGGAGTTTCTATAGCGAAAATTTTGTGCTTGCAAGTAAAACATAAGCAATATAAGTGCACTGTTTTAAGGATAGGTTGAAACACTAAAACAATTTCTTGCGATATAAACGCTTTTTTGGTCTGGTGCTGCTGACATAAAGCTGCATTATATAATTCAAGGGAAATATCAGGAGAAATTGAATTGTAAACAAACATACTAATTTGAGGTCTTGTAGATGGCAACACGTTCCATTCGGATTTGTTGTAAAGATGTTTGTATTCAAAAAGAGATGGAAAAAAATTATTATTGTGTGTTGTACAAAGTCTGTCCACTTTATTTCTCTTTAAAGGAAAAAACAAAGAAATTTGAACTTGGCAATTCCAAGCTTTTGAATGGGAGGATACGTTTAAAAAGTTCCATTTAAGACATATTGCTTTCACGCTGCGACCAACTAGAAATCTGGAACCATTACACCACCCGCCTGAAGTGTGACATTTTTGAAAAGTTCATTCCAAATGGAACGAAAGGCCGAAAAGCTCCAATTTGATTTCGTAGTGCATAGTGCCTTACGGCAAAGGGATAATTTAAACCTTTAATGTTTATGCTTTGAACATTGTCCACTACAACCAGACACTTGGACTTTGTAAAAATTTCTAAAACTGTAGATAAATCGACTTCAGTAGCATTGGAAATGTCAGGACTGAATTCGCTAAATGATTTGCGCTTTAGTGAAACCATCAAAATTTCTACTGGTTTATAAATGCTTAAAAACAAAACAAAAAGAACATGGAGAGACAACAGCATAATTTTTACTTTGGCGTTTTATATTTTAAATATTTATGTAGTTTTCTAATAACAAATTATGCTCTTACTAACAATTTTTACTGTGTGGCGTCTGATTTGACGCGTGATAGTTATACCTATATTGGATTGTCTTACAAGTGTACTTTGCTTCTATAAAATGTGCTTAGGTATTCTGTTAAAATTGTCATTGTCAGAAACATATTTTGTTTAAAACGTCTTTGTTAAAATTTAAGTCTTTTAATTTCAAACAACGTGTAGTTATATTCGATCAAAGACGGTATTTCGTATTCAAAAGATTTTAGTAAGTTTTTATGAGCATTATACTGAAGAATTAATTGAAATTGTTTTTCAAAGCAGATGTTAAAATAACATAACGTAGAGTGAATGTAAAACTTGTGCTTTGGATGCGTATTTATACGTTTGTGTTCTTATTTTTGTTCTTTTGTAATCACAAGTGTAATCCTGGCATTGTTGTGACATTCATTGAGAACTTTTTGAAACTAATGTTTTAATGTACAAAGCTTGTACATAATACATCAAACTGATTAACATCGCTAATATCGTTATGGGTAACGATATTTTTCAAGACTGTTTGAGTTTTTGTGTTGAATATTATATTCACTGTGAGTCATAATCAACCATACGAAAACGTGTAAATGTGTACAATGTCAATGTCAAACAATGTAACAACACAATTTTCTTCAGCAAGAAACTGTTTGGTGTATTATTAAATATATATTTTCTCTATATGCCATGGTCTTAGATCTTCAGTGAACTCAGTGAACCTGGTTTCAAAACTTAATACAGTAAACATCCATCATTACTAAATGAATTCAAGGATATTACGATACTTTGTTTTTATTTTGTGTTTCCAACTAATGTATGCAAACACACAACTGCCAGTAATTGTATGAAGGTTGTTGCTCTACAGCAATGCAGAGTGACCATTCTGAATAAAATACCATAGGAAATGAACCGTGACATCAAGGCCGTGTTATGATGTAAGGAAATAAAAGCATGCAATCAATCATCTTTGTATTACATAAGACCAAATGTGAATTAATTCGCTTACTTGAAGGAGTTTATTCACGTCATAAATTCAAATTATCACAGAACACATATTATACAATTAACATGT
Source organism: Entomobrya proxima (assembly GCA_029691765.1). NCBI lineage: Eukaryota > Metazoa > Arthropoda > Collembola > Entomobryomorpha > Entomobryidae > Entomobrya > Entomobrya proxima. Next base: position 52,549,358 of record CM056168.1, read on the forward strand.
ACACATTTCTACATACTTATATTCTAGTTGCAATTTTATTTGCAGAATTGTACTTTAACAAACAAGTTTAAGTTTAACAAATGTTATCGAGTTTCACAACATTCGTTTTGTTGTCGATAGAGTTATTGCTCCAAATGATTCCTATCACTACCCGCAACAAAGTTTTACAATACTAAGGAAACTAGATTTACTTAATTACTGCTAACCCATAATTGGAAGTGAACCCGGATTTAGCATGTTTACAGATTGCGAGGCTTCTTCAGACTGATCTACACAGTCCTTGAACAACGCATTTTTATGAAGAATCGACAAAGGAATGGGCTGCTTGCTAATAATAGTGTGTTTTGGATTATCAAAAATTTTAATTCTGATAAACTTGCAAACTGCATGTTGAACCTGTATAAAAGAATACAATTTTAGTTACTTCATCCAACTTGCCTATCTTTTTTGCATTCTTTTTAATTTAAGCCTCTGCTTACCTCTCCATTTTTAAAGCAATATAAAAAAGCCAACGTAAAGCCTTGCATAGAAATAAGCAAGTGAGTTGTGTAAGACCAGACGGCAAACTGCAGCGGAGATTTCTCCAGTGGTGCATCAAACATGTTTAGGAGATTGGGAAGTCCCAAAAGCGGTAGCAGTACCAAAGCTGCTTTCACCGCTTTCCTGGAAAGTCCAAGATTACAACAAAATATTATAGCTTGCAGAGAAAGTGCCGTACAAGCTTAACTTGGCTGAGTATATTGAGCAACATCAAATTATCTGCAATTTGCAGGGCAAAGTCTTTTAGAGGTCGTAGTCACACTAGGAGCAATAAAAATTGCTGACACAACAAATTTTATGTCTCGTGCTTAGTATCATTTTATGATGTCAAAGTGTGCAAGCCCAAGACAATAAAACGCTTTATTGGCCAAATCGATTTGTCATAAAAATCAAGGAAAGTATATACGCTGGCAGCAGAACGTGAAAAAAAATTTCTTACAAATGTAATCAATATAAAACACATAAAAAGCATTGGCATTTCACTGGCTAGGTAACATTGTGATAGATCACGTGACGTTGCTCAATATAATAGTTTAATTTGAATATATAAGATAACTTACAAGGCCTGCTGAGATTCCGACGAGTTTGACTGTCGTAGTTTGGTTATCAGCACACGGAGAATGTTTAATAGAAATCCTAAGTTTACCTATTAGGCACCAAAAGAATTGTAAGAACATAACAGAAATTCAATCATCATACTTACGTGTCTATAAAAGCGTTATCGAAATTTGGGTTGTGTTTTTATTGCTTTTAGCCGACATACCAATAGCACAGCTAATCGAGGTCCTTCCAAAATCCAGAAGTACAGAGTAAAATTATATCCCCACCAGCATCTAAATTGAAACAATAGAAAATTTAATGAAGAGATTTAATTTGTAATTATTTTATAAAATAATGCAACAGTTACTTACGTTGCCGTTCCATAATGCATTTGTGTAACAACTGCCCAAGCTACGGTCAGTGGAATGGGTACGATCCATCCAATAAATGGGTAAACCAGTGGTGAAAGTTTTTCCTCAAAAACAGTAACTACAGCAAAGAAAGTGAAAGTCATATGGAAACCTCAGAAAAATGCAAATATTGAACTGTGTAAATTTTGTTACTTACCAGTTACCATATTGTGAAGAAACAAGCCTTCAACAAACATCCACATGAACATTGCGGTTCTTGCATACTCTAGACAGATATAGCTTGCCTCACACAAAACTGGCTGTGAAGGTACAAATAAAAAAAACAATAATTTTTTTACAGTCTGCCACTAACCAAAATAATTGGCATCAAAACAGCACTTTATTTTGTCAAAGTCTTACTGTATTGTCAATTCCCCGATGATGTCCATTAAATATACTTTCGGTTGATGTGTTATTCCTATAGCTGTATGAAATTCTGTTATAGGATGTATTTGTACTTCCATGATGGGAAGTGGCATCAAAAGAACGTGTAATTGCCTGATCGGTGTAAACTATCAAGCGAATTCCCACTTGAATCACTAGTGCTATGAAAAGCTGGCGATGAAGTTTTGTACGAGTATTACGTAAAGTTCTGAAAATAAGTTAAATGATCTTATAAGACAAATGATATAGTGACAAGTGACAATAAGATTGACATTGACAGTGCCAGTAAAAAGTATTCTGCATTAATGCTTCATATCAAACAATTTTCTTCAAAAGTTTTATATGTAGAAGTTGTCAGACAGTCATTCATTTTTACTCAAAACACATTTTACAGGTTTGCAAAAGACCTCTTTGTGTTTTGTATTGACACAGCAGCCAGAAAAATGAAAGTACTCAAGAAAGCAGCATACCTACTGCCATAAAGCGTGTAACATGTTTCAAACGACTTTGCATATGGAATATGCAAATAAATGGATCAGCAAGCACTTATAAATGACAATGTGTAACGTGTATGTTTGATTTGCTGTCGTTTTGTCAATCACGTTTAGCATGTTACCATTCAAAAGCATATGCGTCTACAAAAACGTGTGAAATATATAGAGTAAATATAATATGACTTGACGTTTATTTGTACTCCACACTTACCTAAAACGGTAGAAAATCAAAAGTGACAACAGCAGCGCTGCCAGGGATAAGGAAAGACCGACAAACTCCAGTATTCTTGTGTTAGCGGCAATGTCAAATTTAGTCTAGAAATTTAAACAAAAACATTTTATGTTTCAAGCGTGAAAACTTCAGCTTTAGTAATAACGGGGATATTCAGCATAGCTAAATCTTAAAAAAAGTTACAACAAAAAATGAAAATTTTATGTCTATATTTATTCACGAAGAATTTTCCAGATGCAAAATTTCCATTGTCGACTTTTATTAAAACTCGCTATTTCCAGTTTTGCATCCCTAGTCGGTTTACTAGAGCGTAAAGCTTATCAGGTTTTATGACAAAATATTTTGCAAAATGGTAATGCAGAAATATTGATCGGTGATGTGAAAAGCTTACACGCTTTGTTGGGTACGATATTTGTCTTTCTGAGATTTGCTTTTACTTTTGCCTGCCATTATAATTCAGACAACGCGCATTGAATAAAACTTTCTGTCATTGTCATTGGCTTTTGTGAGCATTCGCTTTACATTACCGTTGATTTCACTTGAACGCACCCATTTTATTCGGCTCTTTGACGGAAAACATGTTTTCTGTTTGTTTAGTGAAGTAAACATTGATAGCACTATTTTGCCTTTGGTGAAGTATTTACCTGAGCATCATCGTTGGATCCCAACCGTCTCATGATTTCCCGTATCTCTGGAGTTAAGCATGAAGTGTAATTGGTCCAACCAATAGGACTAGGAATGCCGTGTCTATCTAACCATTCTCCAGATACGCTACATATTCTAAAAGCAGACTCTGTAGAATAGACAATTAGTTTCCAAAGAATTATTATTTTTCTAAAGAGAATATGATTACCTATTTGTAAACTAAACATTATGCAATCGTGTATTATCTAATAAAAGATAAAAGTATTTCTAAGTACTTACTGGTTATGTCAGACCCTTTGAAAACTGGACATCCAGCAGAAACCAAGTTTCCAGCTGGAGTAGGCCCCCAGCATGTAAACCCATCCCAAACTGGAGGACAATACGATCCTAATAATAAAATCAATGTTGGTTTAGGTTGCGGCATAAAGTTTGGAGTTTGGAGAAGTCTAAGCGAACCAAATGCCTTTTCCTGGATTGCCATTCTGAAGTATATTGCTTGTACCGTACAAATCAGCGCGTTATTCCTACGGCGACGGCAATAGCATGCATCCTGTCTATGTATAAAATACATTGCAAGTATGCATGCTATTGCCGTCGCCGTAGGAATAACGCGCTGATTCCCACAATAGGTATTAACGTAATAATCATTTTTTATCAAAAATTGTAAAAGTTGGAATAAAAATAGGAACATTTCTTACATAATGTTTTTGCAAAATGCTGGCAACCAGCAGGCATGATTCATAATATTCCAAAAGTTACGCAATTTTCTGAAATTTGCGATGAGTCTCTTTTCAATTTATTTTGATTCTGGATTACATATAGACTGTAAAGTTTCGTAGTTTGAAACTAGAAGATGCAACAAATTCTAGGTATTTGCTAAATCTATGGAAGTTTGCGGACGGTTAAAGTTAAAGTGCATTTTTGCACTTCTGAATAAGCAGGAATACTGTCAGCCGGTCAGCATAATATCTGCTTTGGCATATATATTGAAGCTCAAGATTTCTTGTGAATCTTGAAAATTTTCAAGAATTTTGTGAAATTGTTTGTAAAGGAGCCCTTTTCAGGTGAAAGCATTTTAATATAACTGACACAATGTTAAACTCTCATTCCGCTTTGCACTTTTGAAGGACATGGTACATTATAGATTTGAGATTTTATAGTTTTTTTTTTGTGCTGACCATGTAAGATTTGTACGTTGATGGAATTTTTATATGAATTTGTGTGCACTTGACAGTTATAAGTATTCACTTGAATGCTGTTTAGACTACAAATAAGCCAAAATAGCACACCATGAAGCAATAAAATAGTATGAAATATATGCAAACTTAATTCCAAAAAAAGTTTTAGCGTCAATAACAAACACCAAAACTACGATATAATTAATATAGAAAAACGTACCTTTCGTTCCATTTCTAGTCGTATTACCCCAATCTCGTGTTAGGCACTCTTGTGCATTCCAAACTTCATCCATATTCAATTGATAGAACCGATGTTACTATTTTTAGTCTTACAATTTTTTATACTTGAACAAAATCTTTATTTTACAACAAATAAAAAACTAGATTTTGCTAGATTTTATTACAAATTTAACCAGTTTTGTAAACTTATATTCAATAAAACCTGCACAAAATTAAACAATCTTTGAATAAAAATCTTCTACGCGTGCGACTTTCAGAGTTTGTCCAGCTGTCGATTTCAGCGTTTAGCACTTTGATTTTTTGATCACTGCCAACTTTTGTATTTCCGTGGATAAAAATAGCCAAACCTTAACCTCCTCACACGAGCACGTTTTTTTGAAATATTAATAAAATACATGCAATGTGGTTTTGCAATATCAACGCGGAAAATGTTATGCAGTCTTCGTATAATACTGATGCACACGCTCACAATAGCAGAGTCTCTGGCACCCAACCGTGTTCACTGCTTGCAAGATGCAGAGAAACTGAATCCAAGCTTAATCCAAAGTCAAGAGTATATCGAAAATTGTATGGCTCGATATCACAACCACACAGCCGGGTATTTGGTGGACAGCTTGGCAAAATGAAAGTGCAGCAGAGCAAAAGACGTTGAGCTTTATAATAAATGCAGAAACGTGTACAATATGGATATTGCTAACAATTTTATGTTGATTGGATTTCGTATGTTATGTTTTGAAGAAACTTATAATCCGAGATGGAAAATTACAAAAATGTTTGAATTCTGTTCAAAAGATGCTATGCTGCATTGCGTGACGCATGTGAGTTACTATACTGGATTTTTCAAAATAAATTCGAAGATTTATTAGTGCACGAAGCTAAAAATCGGGTTCTTGTTTGACATGAAGCGTTTGACAAATTATATTTTTGTTATGATAATTCTGATAGGAATGAAATACGACACGAGATGCGACAAATATTGTCACAAGATTGGGGAATAGTAATGCGTATTTTCAAAATATATATCTCAGAACTTACAATTGCACATAAAATGGCACAATATTATTTTTCATATTACGTAGCTACATAAAAAATGCAACATTTTTAGGTGTGTGCATGCATTATAAATCTTGGCAAAACTACTTGTTTTTGTTGCGCGTCATCACCCACTAATTCGCGTCATATAATTGTCCCTAATGGGTTAATATGTTGAATGTTATGAAATATGATGTTATAGCATGAGATAAATGTACATCTTTTTTATCGCCTTGCAGCAAACACGATTTTAATCTTTCTGGTTTTTCTTCTTTTAACGGATTTTGTATTTTAGGCAGGAAATATTAGCATGATAATAATAAGCTCATTACATTTCGTTTACATTTTAAAACAAAATCCGAACAAAATAATGTAATCCAGTTTTTCGCGTTTTAAGAACCTTATTTTATTTTAACAGCTTGGCAGCTTATTTTTGCTTAAAAAACCAGCAATGTTCTTAAAATCATTTTATTTTTTATTCTGTTTTTTAACAACTGAAATTTTCTATTGACTTTATACACTTGCAACATAACAAGTGAAAGCCTTTTATTTGCCAGCGTTTGAGAACATTCTACTAACAAGCCTGCATAATAACGTTTTCATAGCTTATTCCGTGCACGTAAGCGTCTTATCACGTGCTAAGTTAAATCCAACTGTAGTGCTGAATCACACAACGGTGATTAAATGACGGTTGTACATTTACGCAAATTAATTAAAACAAATGCTAATTTCCTCCTCCTGCACGTTTTCAATGTCGTGATTTCGAAAGCACACAGAACACATTCCCTTGAGTAAGATAAGTAATGACGTCAATATGTCAAACGTTGTATTCATTTCGCATTTCAAACCAAAAGATGAAAGCTGGCTACTAAACGCCTACAATACTTGTCATTTATTCCAGCTTTCTGCTTTGAAGTAGCCCCTTAGGTTTCTGCTAACAAAACCAAATACCACATTAGAAACCTCTGAGGCACGTTTCCGACTTTATCCAAAGGAAGATCAACCTCACTCAGTGTCAGTGGCACTCATATAAAACACTGTAACATTGTCTATAATTCCACATTTCTCAGAAGTTTCCAATGCTTTATGATAATTAGGCAATCACGTGCGTCAGTAAATGTGTCTGGAGTAATGTCAGTCAGTAATGTAATTCAATCAAATTTCAGACTTTGTATTTTCTCACTATTTATAACCACACTAGAACAGTCTTGGCTTTTCACTCATGCCTTTGTTATCAATATCTGCTTGTTGGTCCCTTAATTAATTTCCAACTTGTAAACATTTTCTACTTGAATTCTCGTGAAGACCCACGTGATGTCGAAACTCAATTTCCTGACAGATTTCTCATATGACAGGGCACTACCCTTTGGTACAACTTAATTATTACCTTGCTGAAGGCGTTTTAGTTTAGGTCAATATACCTACTCACGGTTGAACTTTTACTGTGTAGGAAGCCTCTAGGGAAACTTGTAAAAATGGAGAATCCAAACCTGTATTTGCTTATGTCCTAAATCAAATAAGTTCTGTGTTTTAGGCTGAAGATGAGTACAATAAACTTTTTCTTGCACTAGCTTCTCTGCTTAAAATACAAATTTATAGAAGCAAATAATAAAAAATTCATTCATCAAAACAACTTTGTATTTATGCTTATGGAAAGTTTGTTACTAACTTTCTCCAAACCGCTTAAACTATTCCGATTTCAAGGATATATATCTTCTAGACATTTGTGTGGGCTGACCCACTCCACCTACACCTTACCTCAGCTCAGTAGCTCAACCAGAAAACTTACATTAAATATTCATGTGCAAAATGCACCAAATTCCCTTTCAAACTAACTGAACTGTACAAAGCTACAAGGTCTTTTAACTAATCTAAGTGAAAATTAGAACGTGACGTAGTATGCTTCATCTGGCGATAAAGTAGTGAATGACCTTTGTTTCCTTTACTCATCTTCTTTTGAGATGTTGTGATGTCTAATTTCAACTCTGAAAAGAGAAAGCTTTCTCTTTGAGGAAACCCAACAGCTTCCTCAGAGTTAATCTTTGGTCTAAACATCTTTTGATCTCTTTGATCGATAAAGACAACGAAGAAGATTAGATTTTGGTGGAACAACAAAGCATTTGATTTCCTAGATCACGTGAACCGGACATCCGACAAAGAAGCCATACTAGCGAAAGTTAGGTACATAAACGTAAATAGTTCGTGCACGTGTGTAGGCACTTGCACGAACACCAGATGTTTGTTCACTTGAGAGCATAAAACAAAGCAGCAAAATGAGGTTCAATTTGGACATGCTGAACATACATTATTAAAAGAAACAAGCAAGTAGAATCCAATGGAATTTTACTACAAACTTTCTTCATAACATGTTCTGAACGGTTTATTACATTCTTCAGTAGCAAAAGTAAAATGAACTCGTGGGTGGTTAAACGAAAAGACAAGTAGGCCATAAACATCAGAAGACTCCCACGAATACATTTCTTAATAATCAAATTAATTTATGGCAGGTAAAATGGTAAAATTTGATTTTATGGATTATTATTTATCTTGAAAACAACCATTTAAAAGGTCGCCAATTTTAGTTGTAGGTGATCTTTTGGTAATTAAATGGTTAGTTTTCATGCACCCTAAAAACTTGTGTGAATCAGGTTTCTTTGGCTTTCAAATTTTTCATTTTCGGTGTCATGTGAAATATCATTTCTTGAAGAAATAAAATGAAAGTGCTACTCCTACAAGCCAAACTGTTTTGCTTTTAGCAGTTTTTTCTTTCTCAATTTACTTTCACTTGACAAGCTTTCATATGAAATATAAAATTGTCCAGTGTCATTTTATGCGCTGGCGTTGAATGTACTTCAAAATAAAATTAACTAGTACTAATTTAGTTTAAATACTCGAAATAGTTTTATAGACCGTCACATTTTCCTACGAATAGTATACAGTGCAGATGAATAATGAATACAGAGGCTTTATTTTCTGCGGCGGAAAAAACTTTTAGTTTGTTTCTTCCACCAGTAAAATGAAAACGTGATGAATTGATGCTATGAAGAAAGACAATATTGTGTTAAAACTTCGAGAGCTTTTATTCAAAAAACAGTTTAAAGTAGAATATTTAACATTTTAAAACAAAAAATGGGTAAATGGACTATCTTTATTTTAAAATTTTGTTTGGGGCAATGTGAAATCGTTCAAAATACAAAAATTGTTACTAAAACTATAATTTAAATACAAGTTATCATAAAATCTACGGAGTGACAAGTAAAACCGCATTAGTAACATTTGTATTCAGTACACTCAAATAATTCAGAATTACGTGTTTATCCAGCGCAAAATAATTCCCACAATGAAGCAATAGCGGCTGTTGCGCTTTCCACTTTAGATAGTAGTAGTACCGCAAATTTCTTCTTGGCTTGGAATACCATCTATCCTGTTGAGTTGATATTACACTTTCACTTTGTTGCTTTATATCGGAACAGCAGTTCAGATTATGCACAAGCATAAACAATCCTAAGCAAAAACTTACTAGGAAATTACTCACAACATTAATTGGAAATATTTTAAAACCATGAACAACAAACCAAGCACAAATTGTAAAAAATAATTGAGTCCATATTACCAAATGTAGCCATAAATAGCTAACTGTAGTTCTTAAACTTGCAAATATTCTTCTGGTGCAAAGATAAAAACTCAATATTTGGTTTTCAGATATGAAGCTATGATTTATCTCAAGTGTGTAAAAAATAGCTGGTCCACTTATTCCTACACAAGTAATTACAAATAAAGCAATAAACAAAACTTTTAGGAAAATAAAAAATGAAATTGACACTAGAACAACTGACAATATAAAAGGTAGCAGAATTTCGTATATTCCACGTTGTTCAACGTTTGGAAGCACAAAATTCAACAGAATATTCACCGGATCCAGTTTCAAGTAACAAACAGCTATAGGAAAGGGTATTATTATAACGTCATTTATAATGCAACTACGAAGTAAAAAACCGGAAATGTCAGATTGAGTGGAATCTGGAGAAATCTGAAAGGAAAGCTTGTTTGCCAGAAATTTATTAAAACAGGTAAGAAACGCGCTGTCTAAATGAGTTCTAAAAGTGTGCAAAGCAGACGCTCCCAGATTTGCACATACAAGACTACACACACAATACACAGTTTGAAATAAATTCATTTGGAATTTATTTGGAATGAACAGTTTGCATGTTAGTAGAAGCAGGCATACGAAGAAAACACAAATGTTTAGGCAGTAGCAGAATAATGACCATCGTTTCTGTTTTGTTGTATTTGGTGTAAAATAAATTTGAGGTGTGTGTTGGTTATCTATTTTTATGTCTATTACTGCACCAGGTATACGCGCAAGTGTGTGTTGGTATATATTAACAGCGCTAAGTGTATAAGGAGTCAGAAGACTAGCAGGCTTTAAATTAGTTTCCATTTTAATTCCGTGTTTCAGGAACGTGCGGATAAGGGTAAACCAATAGGCTAGAATGCATTCTGCCTGAAGTTGGAAAGCATATGAAATTCTTGTGACTAAAACAAATGATAGTACATAGTAATATTCGTAAAACACAACATTTTCAAATAAATACTATGTCAGTAAGCTCAATAAGTTTCAGTATTACAACAATTTCATAGTAACAACTTTAATGAACAATTTTGTGACTTTAGAACATAAGTTGTAATATTTTACACGCGTTTCCGCAATTTTTTCAGCAGTAATTGGAATACAACATGTTTTTGGTTAATGCGAGTTTATTGGCCACAAAAAATTGACTCATGACTTGAACAGTGGACAATGTAACTGCTCTAATTTGGACAGAAAACGGATCACTCATATTTCTAATTCTATTTAAATGTTTCATACATAATATTTTTGTTCTGTAATTGTATGGTATTTGCAAAAACTGACCCATTTGAAACGTGAACAATAAAAATGGAACCACAAGTGCTTGCAAAACGCTACATTGGATATTCAATAAACTAAAATGATGCACATTCAAGCATTAATTACGTAATGCCCTCAAAGCTATATATTGTGATTATGTACTCATAATGTCAATATGACTGACAATTTTGAACAGTATGTAACAGGCTGTTACTAAACATTTTTTATGAAAATAAAATGATTACAATAGTATGTGTTAGAAAATGGACGGGGACTACGTATAATCTTAGCAACTAAACTACAACGACAACGTTTTAATCAAAATTGCTTCGCAATTTTACTAAAGTTTGAATTTTATGCAACACAAATGTTCCGTTGTTTGTAAGAATCCAAGAAAAGATATTTACTTAAAGACATTAGGGATTGTGAAATGCGCCTTTTATATAATCATAAAAACTGGGCAATACTCAGAAAAATTTGTGTAGCATTAATTGTAGCATGTATGGGTGTTTTATGTAAGTCGTCGCGCGTGCCATTATAGAGCTTGTTAAAAATTTGTTTACGAATACCAGTTAAAACATTCTTACACAAAATGCAAAGGACCCTTACAAATGGCAGAACTAGAATTTTACGAGTGCATTAATTCAATTTGATCACATACCCATGACACAAATTCTTGAAGCTGAACTCTTTTTAATAAAAAAGTAAATTGCAAGAAGGACTAAGGTCGTTTTACAAATAAAACCCAAGTAGAAATATCTGTAATAACTGCACAAGAGGAAAATTTACAGTTTTAATAAAACGAATTTATTTAATGGTCTACTCGTTCAGTTTTAGTAGTTTGGCGGCCTTCAGAGTCTCCAACACGATTCTCTGTTATGAGCACACGTATCTTCCAATCCATTTCATCTCTTAGTAAAACACAGCAATTTTCTGAAGAAATGAGATAATTGGGACGTGTCATTTTGGTTTTCTTGGTTGTAAGCGATAACGTCATAGAAGATATTTCTATGACTACGTGCTTTCACTTCATTTTGTCTTTTTGGTTGACGTAGGCCAACAAAACGATTTGCAAAACGACATTCCGTTTAGTAAAACTACTATGCAGTGTTCTTGGTCAGCAATGCAATTTTAAACCTTGTTTTTAAAGCACGCTTTATGAAAACGTTTTTAATAAAATGCAAAAATCGTGAGTATACATTTCCCAGAGAATGGTTTTAAAACAACTGGACATAAAATGTGTCTTCTATTGAATGTCATTTCTATCTACAAATATTGAACAAGCTTCATATCCCGAGTATCTCTGAGTTCACGTATTGTTTTTTAAGCTCACGTTTTACATTATGTGACTATCCAATTTCCTGTGCATTTTCATTATGTAGTAAAAACGCAGAGTAATGTTTATGTGCAAGGGCATAGACAGACAGTCTTGTTAGGTTCAAAATTGACAGCAGTTCCTCTAGGCTACACATCTACGAGAATATTGAACTATAATAGTGGAATGTTTGATTTTGATTCATTATTCTGAACCAATAGCAATGGCAAAGTTGTCCTCTGTTTTCTAATGTCAAAGTATCATTTATGTAAAAAGCACTGCATAGATCGATATGATGCATTGCCTATTTTCCAGACATTTTCTCATTTAACCGGTTTTTTGTCGGAATTCTATACTTCTTTGTCCTATTTCTCGAAAGCTTGATTGTGCCTTTATCACAATTGCGTGAAAGTTGCAATTTTTTGTATATACCTACCGTTGTCGCATTAGTAATACATCTCTGTTGAGCCATTGTTTTCATAAAACTAGCTTTTATAGCTCTTGATTCAAGTGGTGTTAATATTTATACCTAGTTTTAGTTAAATGCACATGTAGCGTCAATTTTACACTGATTATGATTAGTATATGAAAGCTGTCAGAAAAAGTTTAAGCTTCCAGAGTTATGGCTCACTAAAAGTTTTTTAAAAAGTACTTCGTTTGTACTGATGCGATGTGCGATGACAATGTATAGGGGTATATACATATTGAAAGCTTACTGTGAAAGTACATTTAAACACACTCGACTGGATTATCGTACGAGCATCACCACGGGCCCGTTGACACCTAAAAATTTTTTTGCTTGAATTTTCAAAACTTTTATATTGTTACAATGTACAAGTGTCCACAATATGGTTTACCAAGTTTCAGATCCATATGTCGTTCTGAAGCGGCTAGGCTAGGGTTTAAATTTTCAACGTCCGAAAAATGAAAATTTGCTAATATCTCGGATTAGAAGTGAAACAGGTCAAAAATATTTTTTGCGATAGTTGGGTATCGTAACACCCTTTATTTTGATGGAACCATACACAGTGAGTAGTTTTTGCATTTTTTACAAAATTAAATTTTTCAAAATTTTTGCAGGTTTTCTAAAATCTTTTGAAATATTTTTTGTATGTTGCTTTGTTTTATAGCATTTTTTGATAGATGTCCATCTTAATGTTTGTCTGCTCTATCAAACACATAAAACCGCATGCAAAAATTTTGCAATTTGCAAAAGTTATGGCGAAAAATGTACAAAAACATAAATTTTTCTGGAAATTTAGGGACGCTTGAATCAAAATAACTTCTTCATAACGGTTCAGACTTTCAAGGTAAAATGCACACTACAAAGCCAGACGTCTATTCTATGGAATATTGTAGTAACATGTCAACTTAAAGCAGTTTTAGGGTAGCTAAGCAACACAAAACAAAAAAATCAGTTGCAAGCAAAAATGGTACCAACGTTAAAGAATGCGATATAATTTTTCTTAGAACCAAAATTTTGAAAAACGGGGGAAACACCCAATTTTGTATTTTCACCAGCAACAATTTGATACCATACTTGCTTATCTCTAAGCTTGTCAGTTGGACGAAAAAGTTGCTTACATTTTTGCAACACGGAAAATCTCAAAATTTCAGAATAACTGGTTTTTGAAAATTGACGGTAATATTTATCGGTATACTCAAAAAAATCTGTTATTTTGTCGGTTCAGTGCTCCAGAGAAGTAATTACGTCATAATCAACGAAATTTCTAAGGAAAAACTTTTCATGAAATTTTGAGATTTTCCGTGTTGCAAAAATGTAAGCAACTTTTTCGTCCACCTGACAAGCTTAGAGATAAGCAAGTATGGTATCAAATTGTTGCTGGTGAAAATACAAAATTGGGTGTTTCCCCCGTTTTTCAAAATTTTGGTTCTAAGAAAAATTATATCGCATTCTTTAACGTTGGTACCATTTTTGCTTGCAACTGATTTTTTTGTTTTGTGTTGCATAGCTACCCTAAAACTGCTTTAAGTTGACATGTTGCTACAATATTCCGTAGAATAGACGTCTGGCTTTGTAGTGTGCATTTTACCTTGAAAGTCTGAACCGTTATGAAGAAGTTATTTTGATTCAAGCGTCCCTAAATTTCCAGAAAAATTTGTTTTTGTACATTTTTCGCCATAACTTTTGCAAATTGCAAAATTTTTGCATGCGGTTTTATATGTTTGATAGAGCAGACAAACATTAAGATGGACATCTATCAAAAAATGCTATAAAACAAAGCAACATACAAAAAATATTTCAAAAGATTTTAGAAAACCTGCAAAAATTTTGAAAAATTTAATTTTGTAAAAAATGCAAAAACTACTCACTGTGTATGGTTCCATCAAAATAAAGGGTGTTACGATACCCAACTATCGCAAAAAATATCATTGACCGGTTTTAATCCTAATCTGAGATATTAGCAAATTTTCGTTTTTGGGGTACTGAAATTTTAACTCGTTGCCTAGCGGCTTTAGAACAATGTATGGAGCTGAAACTTGGCAAACCATGTTGCGAGTACTTATACTTTCTAACAACATAAAAGTTTTGGAAATTCAAGCAAAAAAAATTTTGGGTGTCAACATGCTCGTGGTCTTACTCTACGCCTGTTCAAACGAAAAAGCTTAGGACACCTTGTACATTTCCTTTATTTTTGCTAAAATCTGATAGGTATTACCAGCTTAGATTTTTTAAAACTTGATGCACAGTTGTTTCTCTATTGTGTAAGCCATAGGCTACAGCATGATGTTTGGGATATTATATGGTTTTTCTCAAAAAGCTTTATCATGTTCCTAAAATCATTTATAATGAGTGTCGTGACGGTTTTTTTTTCATGTTATGGAAACGTAACTTCTACAGGCCAGTAATGTGTCTGTCTGTGGTATTAAATTCCACATAAATGTCATCAGATTTAAAGAGATAAACACGTGAAAACCTAACACATGTTTGGCTAAGAATTATGTAAGAAAAGAAATCACGATGATTAACAACAGCAAGACGCAGACGCTTTTTATCAAAACGTGCACAAAACTATCAAACAGAGATTGGAGTTTGGTTTTATTGTGACAAAAAAGGAAGTTTTATCCCAGAACGTATAAACTATTGATTACTTCAAAGAAAAAGCAATATCCGGGTATGCATTGGATTGACTGAGACTGTTTACTACGTGGATATATTACAAAATGTGACATCGTTGATGTCTTACAAAATTTAGGAAAGGCGTACAATCGTATACGTGTAATCCAATTTCTGTGCTATCATTTGGAATTGGGGCAATAAAGGTTGAGTTCTGACAAGATTTTTATAAGCGTAAGTAACTATGTCAATGTTGCAAATGTTACAGAGTGAAAATATGAAGAATGAATAGCTAGTATAGCAAACATTCATAATAAACGTGCTGATTTTTAGAAAGAAAAGGGTGCCATCAAATTTTTTTACCAGTGTATGGATTTTAGGTTATTTTTTAAAGTTAAGTTGTTGTTTACGGAAGCAACGTGGGTGTACGCAAACCTAGTAAATATTTTAGTTTATTGCTAAAAGTTGACTCTTTTGTAAGCTGTTAACATCCGTTGATGTGGTAAAGCACAAGGGAAATCTAGGAAAATGTATATTTGAAAGCATCTAACGAGATTAACTTCATTAAAATTTCACACAGATTGGATTGGGTGGATTTGGGTATTGACTTAAAGAAAAATCCTATTAGCTACATGATTAAATTTTCTATGCTACTCAATTTCAATGTATCTACAAAACATACAATAGATTTATGGTGAAATCCTTCAACTCACGTTTGATTACAAATGCTTCCTCATTACATATTTACGCTGGCAACGTGTTTTAAACTGCGACAATTTATAACTTAAAAGGCCGTCAGAGCATATTAAATACTGTATAAATTTGACAATATGTACTAAATTTCAAAGTTTTTTTAAATCATAGGAACGTACTAAGATAGCAAAATGTGCAAATTTCGTGCGTATTTGTAAAATAAAAGTTTTTAAAAACTAAAATGTATACCGGATCAGTAAATTTACAAACCTTGTAATATTGCTCTCATGGCTTTAATTATGTTTCAAAGGTTTCCTTGCGTCTCTTAACCTCCGGTGCCAAATCGGTTTGCTTTAATGAAGATGCAGTGATTGTTATGGTACACCAAAGTTGAGTAAAATTACAGTGTCACGTGTTGAAACAACATCCTCTGAGACATCAAAATTAACACGACAGTATTTAGGCCTTTTCATGTGGGTGTGGAAAAAGCTTTGATGGTTCAATGTATTCTATTTATTTAAACAAAATATGTTGTATCCTTATGGATTTCCGTATTTGCTAAACCTTGCTTACTAAAAGCTGTACTAAATCGTTAAGCGGGTTTTACGACTGCTTGTATTTATTTTCTATTGGGAAATATGATACGGAATAACTGAGTTATATTTCACTTTCTGGTAAACAAAGTTGCTATGGTTTGAGCATAACCACGTGTGATATGAAAAGTTTTGTTAGAAAATTAAAAATGCTTGAAAACCGAAGCAGAACTAAAAGCTTGAGGTTTCAATAAAAGTTCATAGACCCCCTAAATTTCAGATAAAACTTTGATAACAAAGAAACTGTTGACTGGTTACTTGTTACTTCTATAAAGCATGAAAAGTAGCACAAATTTCTCAAGATAAAGAAAACGGACAGTAAAATGGTGTAAGTACGTTTTCCCTTATTTGCATATTTGATGCGCCTATTCATATTTAATGTGTTGTTTTGAAAACTAGAGAAAAACCGTGATACATTTTTGTTTTTGCAGGTAAAATACTAAATTGTGTGTGGTAGTACTGGCGGTAATTTATAGCCTGAAGAAAGGCAATAACAACATGTTTTTGCTACTACGTTTTAGCTCAAGAAATGGAAGAAAAACAACAATGCTAAATAAATTGTCTGTGAGGCACTTTATCACATTGCCATATCAAGAATTTATCGTAAGCAAAAGTAATTTAATTTTTTGAAATGCCGTATTTTGGAATGTGTGTAGTGGGTTGGTGACTTAATTCCCCCGGACAACTCATCCCCGGACTATTTACCCTGGACAAATTTTCCCTGGACAATTTTCCCCTGATTTTATTTGCCAATTCAGCGAAATTTCCCCGGACCAATTTTCCCTACTCAAAAATTTCCTCAGACACATTTTTCCCTGACAATTTTTTCCCTATTTAAAAAAATATAGTGTTTTTGTTTTTATGAAAATAGATAAATCTACAAAGTCATGAATCAAATAAAAACACCCAAATGCTGGTACTTAGAAGTACAGGAAATGTTGTATGAGCATACAATTTAAATATGTTAAGTCTACATTGCCAATATTATGTGGTATTTGCTTACTCTTAGATTGACCATGACGTAGATTTTTCTATCTAGTTATTTCTCCTAATATGGTTAGGCTGAACCGGAATGTGTTAGTAGGGGAAAAAGTGACGGGGAATAATAGGACGAGGAAAAAATGTCCGGTTTGGGGGAAAGTTTGTCGGGGTAAATATGTCCGTTTTGAGGAAAAGTGTGTCGGGGAAAAAATGTCCGCAGGAAAAAATAACCAAGGAAATTTTGTCCAGGGAAAATTGTCCGGGGGCGAGTTGTCCAGGGGAACTGGGTCCTGTTCCCGTGTGTAGTTTATCAAATTCTTCTATGAGAGTAGAGGCATCTTCTGTGAATACACAAGCTTGACTCTATTTTTGGACCATTCCGAGTTAATATGTTTTCTATCAAAATACTGTCGGAGCTGTAAAATTGCATATAGTATACTTAATGAGAAAGTCTTCCCACATCAGTAAACACCTTGTTCGGTATTTTGCAAAGCGACAGCTAAACTTACCGTATGTTCTTTTCCCATATTTCCTTTAATACAACACAGCTTGAAAATTAATCTAATCGGACATGTTTTTAGGCAGAGAACGCAAACGCATCACAATTTTAGAACCGTTTACATTATCTGCAAAGCATTTCTGGTGCCCAAAAAGTGCTCTAGGTTATCGAAGGTTTTGATTTTAAAAGCTTGATGCCAAAATTAATCATTGTTACTGTAAAACCTTAACAATTACCTTTCATGCTGACGAGCTTTATTTATTTATTAAAAACAACAAAATTTTCAAATACAGTTTCATGAGTTATGTACAACTTTTTGTAGCTTAATTTTTTAAGCAACATTAACATAAAAAATGTAAAACTTATTAATTTGCTTATTGCCACTTAAAAATAATTGCTGTTACGCAGCTTGCAATTTTTTGATTATATCAAATATAAACTCAAATGACTATAGTTCGACAATGTCTGCAAGCTTTACTGTCGTTGATGAGCAGCTCCTTTGTTTGCTGATGTAATAGCGGGGGACACAGATCAAACGGTGATGATGCACAACTTGTACGTCACATTGCAATCAATTTAAGCCACAGGAATACAGAGTTGGAGTGGTAGATCCTGTTGAAGTTGCTTGTACGGTTTACATTGGCTTTGAGAATATGCCGGTCTTTGATATGACCGTCTCGTTGATGACGCTTTTCATTAGTAATTAGCATGTATCCACACGTTACACCACAGATTTAAATTGGTACTTGACAAAAGCCGTTATTATACAGTTCCTCGCTGTTCCCTGTATTTTGATGTACATAGTAGTTATTTGGGTCCATGTTTATAGCAACATCTTCCGTCTGTGTTAAATGTACAATAGGACTGGTGTTTACAACCGTAAGCATGTTCACAGCGTGTTCAGAGTGATTCCCACAATTTTGGTTTAGAGAGTTGTTGTCTATAGCAGACAATGGAGTGGACTTTTTGTTGAGAAAATAGTTCTTCGAGTTGCCCCAGATGCGGGCTCGGACGAATTTGCGAACAGCAAGTTGAACCTGGGAAAATGGTAAGAATGTTTGTAAGGCTTGTAAGGTTTATTTAATTTCAAGTTGAAAGCAGTTTATTGTTTTATGTGCTTGGTGCTCACCTCTCCATTTTTAAAGCAGTATAAAAACGCCAGAGTAAGTCCTTGTGTTGAAGTAAGCAAGTGGGTGGAATAGGACCAGAAAGCAAACTGAAATGGAGATTTTTCTAGCGGTGCTTCAAACATGTTGAGTAGGTTTGTGAGACCCAGAAGAGGTAGTAGGACTAGTGCTGCTTTCACCGCTTTCCTGTGTGCGAAAAACAGAAGTACTTTTGTACTTTCACTGCAAGGTTTGGTGTATACCACGCAAAATATGCTTTACAATATGAGCGTTTCAAAAGAAATATAAACGTTTTCACTGTCTAGTAGCTAATATACTCCGATAAACCATTAAAAATTATCGCTGCTAAAATTGATGTAGTTTTAATCTTGCCTATTTGGTCTAAAATCCTATTTGCTTGATAAAGAGCCTAATTGTTTGATTTAGAGCTTCCTTGCTTGATTTAGAGCCTATCTGCTTGGTTTAGTAAACAACGTCGACCGACAGCCGGACACACTGCATCTTAAATTGATCCTCAGCAGATACAGCGAGCTAATAAGCAAGGTTACAATGTGTTTGATACTTTCACTAACAGTTGCCATAATTCACCATTACAGCTTCTGGCAGTACGGCTATAGCCAGAAACTGTTGTCACAGACTCACGTTATGTGCATCGTGCAAAATTCATTTAACCTTAAAATTAAGGTTTTTAGGTAGATTATCAAGTGATGGAAATAATGAGAGAAAGAACTTACAAAGCTTGCTGAGTTTCCGAAGAGTTGGACATCCGGAGCTTGGTTATCAGTACGCGTAGAATGTTTAGTAGAAATGCTAGATTTACCTAAGGAATATGAAGAGTTTCAAATACTTTAGTACAAAAATGAATATGGATTAATATTTAAAACAAATGAAAACCTACCACTAGCACAGCCAAACGAGGTCCTTCCAAAATCCAAAAGTACAAAGTAAAGTTGTAACCCCACCAGCACCTGTAATTGGCATTTTATGTAACAACGCAGAAAATTAGCATTTTACTATAATAGATACCCAGTTTTTAATGAATAATTTCAATATCAACTTTAATTTCATGCAGTAACATTTTCAATAGTATTAAAATGCGTAACACTCACGTTGCAGTTCCGTAGTGCAGGTGAGTTACCACAGCCCAAGCTACCGTAAGTGGAATTGGGATTACCCAGCCAATAATAAAATAAACTACGGGTGAAAGCTTTTCCTCGAAAACGGTTACTGCATTGAAAAGATTTCATACAAGTTGTAAGACAAAAGCTTGTACAGTGTACCTACTACACATAAAAACACAATTGCATATTGTGACGCCACTATAAAAATTTAATGTACACGACGGTATTAATCTTAATACAGATTCAATTTAAGTATAAGATCATTAAACTTATAGACTCAGAAGTTATATCTTTAACTTATTTGAAAATAGTTTTGCGTTGACTTACAAATCAATATGGCTTAAAATTCTGGTAAACTTACCGGTTATCATATTGTGAAGAAATAGCCCTTCCACAAACATCCACATGAACATTGCCGTTCTGGCGTATTCCAGGCTAATGTAGCTAGCCTCACAGAGAATCGGCTGTTTAGACAGTTATGAGAATAACAAAATGAACTTTTAGTCGGTTTTTACTTTTCCGCTTTTATAATTTAAGTTCATATACGTGGAGTTTTCCAAAAGTAATGCAAATACTTTCATCGTACACTAAATTTTTATGTGAAACTTGATACGCCTGAAATGTTGCATAGTGTTAGGGCAGAAGTTACCAAGTACTTATGCAAAATATCATATGCGTAGCTTTCTTTGATAATGAGTTATGAAAAGTTGAAAATCAGGTATGAATATTTCATCGTTTTTCTAAAAGCCATTTTTTCGTGTTTCATAACTTTAAATGGCAGTTTGCGGCAAAACAAATCAGAAAGATAAAAATAATTATGCATTCTATAATCCCTAAGTCTAATAGAATCTGATGCCAGTGCATTTTGCTCTTTTCTTCTACGGAAGCTACAAGAAGCATTAATTTCAAAGACAATCCGACGTACCAATTTTTGCAAGGATACAGACAAATCTGGTCATATATTTCGGAACTGCAAGTAAATACTAGCAAACAAAACACAGGGAGTCGGGTTTTGGCTGTGGTC
The DNA here is from genome assembly GCA_029691765.1 of Entomobrya proxima. NCBI lineage: Eukaryota > Metazoa > Arthropoda > Collembola > Entomobryomorpha > Entomobryidae > Entomobrya > Entomobrya proxima. The sequence continues at coordinate 52,570,376 of CM056168.1, forward strand.
CAGAGTGGTTGTGTCTATGGAGCTGCTGACTGCGTGTGAGCTATAGCTATGGTAGGTGTGAGTACTATGTACTCAAGTGCTAGTTAATACGTTAAGCTGTCCTAGTTTTAAGATATCTCTTTCGATTATTGTAAAATAACTCCAATTAGATATCGACCTAAAACCCTGCCACAACAACAACAACTAAACAGTGTAGTTAGTTAGTATTTTGTGGGTACGAAATCCTGACCCAGCCAGCAATCCGACTCCCCCAGAGTGTGTCATTTGCCGTGTTAGTTTGCTGATCATCACTGCGAGCGGGACTTGAAGTGCGGTGGAAGTAAGACCTGGACGTTGACGGCGATTCCTTGGGAACACAGCAAAGATCCAGCCAGTGCTTGTGAGGGTACCCTTAATCCCACTCAGGAAACCATATTTCAGCCGATCGACATGCTCTTTTATCCTTGTCAGTGCGCATGGGTAGACCAGCGTCGCCGAATGGGACGACTTTTGGCCTTGAGATCTGGTAGAGAGAGAGCGGAATTTTTTACCAGTCAACGAACGGGGCTATACCAGAAGCTGTATGGAGACGAACAGGAGCGTTGCTAATCATGATACTCTACACGGCAATTTACATACTCTGGTGTATCTCCATATTAGACTTCAAAATTACCTTTTTAAGTAGAAAACCAGCTTAAGTATAAAATGTAATTGGCTAAGATAAAAATAATCTAATATGAAGATGTATGCTATGTCTGTAAAATGAATGATAAATTTGTTCCATAGGCCGTGGCCTGAAGAGCAAAGAATAAAACCTCTATCTATCTATCTAAACAAAACACTTTAAAATGTTCAGAAATTAATGGACTTTCTGACACATATTATTGTTATTGTTATTCCAAATGCTTTACGTAGTTTTAATAAAACCATCAAAAACAGAAACTTAAAAATTTGCAAAAAACCGGGTGCTTGATATTGTACGTGAAATTCGTTTTTGCTTTGGTAAGTAGATTCTTTCTTGGAATCAAATGGACATTGCCCTAGATACCTGAGGTAATCGCAAAACAAACGCGCTCCAAGTTTTGGCATTTTGACAATTCATGTTGAAAATACAGAGGTCAAAATAAATCATTGCTTAAAAAACCTGAAAATCTTATCAATTTTGTTTGAATCTACTGTTCTTGTATTATTACAATAACACCCACGATTTATAGTGGACATTAGTGTCTGGGCTATATGAGTGACTAATCAGACTTACAGATCTCTTTGACATTTTTGAAACATAGAATGTTTTTGCATTACTTTTGGAAAACTCCACGTACTTTCACTTTCTTACCGTGTTGTCAATTCCACTTCTATGCAACTTATTTGTATTTTCATCACCATCAACATTAGAGCTGTTTGAGTGAGTCAGGTTTCCATTATCTCCAGAACTATCCAAAGAGCGAGTAATGGACTGATCGGTGTACACAATGAGCCGAATTCCAACTTGGATCACCATAGCAATGAAGAGATGTCTGTGAATTCTTGTTCGACTGTTCCGCAATGCTCTAAAAGTATAAAAAATTTGAATCCAAACAATGTGAAAACTTGTTCTTGCCTTTCAGATGCAATAAACGTGTCAAAATTCTCTGCCAACTTCTTTTTTTATAACAATCCAAACTTTATTCAGGACTGCCCTTAAAAATAGAATAGAAGCATCAATTTGCAAAAAATACTATCTATTGCAACTTTCTCATCATCCTATTGAACCCAACCGACAATTTTTACATTTGTAAAATTGTTTGTTTCTGACCGGAACCTACTTTTTAAGATGCGAATTTCATCTTGAAAATATATTCCACGTGTAAAGGGCATCTTGAGGTTACTCAAGTGTCTTTTGTGTTTTATTTACTAGACTTGTGGAAAAACCTGTAAATGAAATCACAAAATGCTAAACATTATGGGAACTTCTTCAAAGCACTTAAGAGTAAACATGCTGTCTAAAGATGTCTGACTTGATGGGGTTTTTTAGCATCCGGAGAGAAAGCAGGACATTGACTAACTAAAAGGTATGGACTACGCAAAAAGAGCTTTCACAGAATATATGTATGTTTTATTTGAGTTTCACACATTTTTTTCATAATTTTGATTCAAACATATTTCAAAGTATAATGGCTATATTATCAATTTTATTAAAAATACTTACCTAAAATAGTAGAATATTAAAAGCGAAAGAAGCAACGCAGCAAGGGAAAAGGACAGACCGATGAATTCCAAGGTTCTTGTGTTGGCAGCAATATTAAACTTTGTCTGTTTTGGGAAATGAGAAAAGTTGGTAAATACGTCAGTAACATCCAATATTTGCTGTGGGGTTTAGAAAAAAAGGCTGGAAGTTTTTGGAATAGTGTCTTTCGCCAAAAATATTGAATAGAATAGATTTGGGAATCGTATAAGCTTAGACAATGGCGTGGGAAATGACGCATTAGAAACTGTCCTTGTCTTTGGATGGTTATGAGAGTTTAATCTTCCAATCTATTTTTTTTGCAGTTTAAAACTTCAATCCTCCTAAGTCCATCGGGTTTGTATGCAACATAATTGATTTTGAATTGTTTGCTACTCTATGAATTTTTGTACTAAAAGCTTAAACTTGCGTATAGGTTGGATAAACCAATTAAATTTGTGTATGTATCATGATTATTTGTAGATTTATATAATACTTGTGCAACACGCTGGGTCATTTGATGTACTTTAAGCCCAAGTATTATTTCTGTTAGACGTAGATGTAAATACTACTATTATACCATGTTGTATAATGACATGCTAATCTTTATAGCGATTGTCTTACCTGAGCATCATCGTTAGATCCTAGTCTTCTCATTATTTCCTTGATTTCCGGAGTAAAGCAAGGAGTGTAGTTTGTCCAACCATTTGGGCTTGGTACTCCATTTCGATCCTGCCATTCTCCGGACAAGTGGCATATTCTTAATGCAAATTCTACAAATAATATTTTCAAATTAAATCTGTTGTAACTTTTTCTAATTAAATCTGGTGTAACTTTTTCTAATTAAAATTTCAAACTGATTTAATTCATTCGAAACCAAATGCAAGCAATACTTGTATTCAAAACTTAATGAAAACTTTATCTTCACATGATGGTTTTATACCAGTTTATTTTTGCGTGACACACTCTTGCAAGTTAGAAGAATGTAAAATGATATGATAGCTTCTCCCACAACATCTCAAATAGAAAAATTCCACTTACTTGTTACATCCGATCCTTTAAAAAGTGGACATTTAGCCGAAGCCGTAGTTCCTGCTGGCGTTGGACCCCAACACGTGAATCCATCCCAAACTGCTGGACATTCTATATCTGCTGTATTGCCAAAGAGAATATATCAAATTACAATCACAGTGTTAAAAATAGCATCACAAGCTATGAATCAAGTTCTCTGTAAATTTAGGTTGGCGTCTTACTTTCCCTTTCAGGTTTGTTTGTAACGTGTGGGAGTAAATTGCTAGCTTATTTTACTCCCACGAGTATTTCATTAAAGGAAAATCATACTATTTTGTGCGTCTTTACTAGTTGTGAAGATACTTATTTCCTTATATTGTTGACTAGAAGTAGTTCTTATGTAACATTTGTCCAATATATTGATACCACGTGTATTATGTTTCCGGTAGTGGGCAAAAATAATTTGGCAACATTATGTCATTTTTAGTATTGTCTCGTATTGCTTATTATAATTGGACCAAATATGTTGCCATAATGTTCTCTGATATCTATCAAAGTATCTAAACAAAAGCTTTTCAAGTAGGCACAATATACATTTTTAATAATGTATCCCGTCATTCACAATTTGTTTCAGTTTATTGCGTAGTACATCAAAAGTGTGAACAATTGTTAATCCCAAATTTAATAGCTTTTTACACTGTATATTACGTGGGCTAAAGGCTTCTTTTGCTCTGAAACTTTTTCAATTTTGTTCTGCCAATAGACTAACATAGATAATTTTTTCTGATTCTGCTTTTAAGCCTCTTTTGATTGAAACGGAATTATGTATATGATATAGGAATTCGAATTTTTAGTGCCAAATCAAGCAATTGTGCATCAAATAAATTGTATTCAAGTTCAAAACGAACGCTTGTTAAGCCAGTAGAAACCGTGTATTATTACTATCCATTGTGTAATCAGCGCAGGAAAGAGCAATTCGATTGTAAACGAAAGTACATGGATTGTGGGAACCTTTTTAAAAGTTTTTCAATGGGAAATTTGAATTTAAAATTCCAAATATGTATTGTCTCGTTTTTGCAATGGACTTTTTAAAATTTAGTTTGCAATTTCAAGGCAATAGATTGCCATACTATGGGAAATTTGTGTTGCCTTTTTATCAAATGTAAAGTGAAAGTTTTAATTTCGTACTCGGAATCCTAAGTTCTTGAAAATACGTTTGGAGCACTTTCTACTTCATAAAACTTTTCCAAGCGTATAGAGTTTCCAGTTTTAAAAACGTATTTCGCACTTTAAAATTTACCTGTAAACAAGGCTGTGTGTAAAACACAAAAGTTTTTTAAAATACTCAGTTTTATATTTTCAACCTACAAAAAGTTTGTGTTATGCACACAATTTAAAAAGAAATGGAAGCTACGCATTTTACCCATTAGTGTTTCCCTCCTGGAAATACTTAACATCAAACTTGTTATGCGCTTTACGCTGGCACCGTACATAATTGGGTTTCACGTTACTCGAGAAAATGTAGGAGTTCCTTTGATATTCAATTCAATATTTTACGCTGTGGTGCTTTCTCCACTTTTTGTAATCATACTTTTCCCGGGAAATAAATAGAGTGTTGGTTTGAAACCAGAAATTCTCAAAATATATATGCACGTCTTAAATCTTAGCATGTAATATAATATTATTCCGGAATCAGGATTATGCAATAGTCTCCAATTTCATACTTTTGATTGCTTATTCTCAGAATAGGTATCCACCCGGTTTTAATTGGATTTTAAGGATTGTCAGGATTTAAAAACTTAATTTGAATCTATACCTGCTTGAGTAAGATTTCCGTCCAGATTACCCCAGTCCCGTGTTAAGCACTCGTTCGCATTTCGGGTTTCCTCCATTATTTTCACGTAGCTATGTATTTTGTTTTAAAATTGACAATTTGTTGTTTTTTCTCGTTTTTGTACCGTACAGTAAAACTGCTTGCAATTTTAGTACTTCCTGAATACCCTGAATATTGAAATATGAGCTTTGTGTTTTTGCACCTTTCTCACTCACGTAGAACTTGTACAATGTTAGGAAACAAACTTGCTTGCATTCACGAAATCTTCTCTGCTTGAAAGCCACACAAACACTAAATCAACCTCAGGTCTTGCATCCACTATACATGCCCATTTGTCACTGTAGGTACTACAATATATCCGTGGGCAGACGTACAGGCTAGCACGCACCCCTTCTCTCTATTGCTCAGCAGAAAATGACAAGCAAAGTGAAAGTGCAGCACAATATAACAGATAAGTGCGGGAAAAGGCAACGAGCAAGCAATTTCTTATGAACTTGTACATTAATGATGTATGATGGTACGTGAGTTATTAGAAATGTGTAGTCATTGGTATGCGTCACGGCAACCGGGGTATTTGCAAAAATAGAAAGAGCATCAACTTTCTCCGGAGTTTATGAGAAAATACTCTTTATTAAATCCACAAAGGCATAACTATTTTTCATGTAATACTTAAGATATTTCATAATATAGGGATGTTTCCTTCCAGCTTTGTTTGCATCGGTTAAACCACAAAGTGTTTGTCACTGCTCACCACAGTGGTCTTGGTTTTAATTGAATTCCATTTTCTGGAAAGTCTAGATTCAAGGTGAATAGTACTCATGTTTTGTTCTTAGAAGAAACGGGTATTTTCTCATACAAGACAATCTTAAATATACAGTTCTAAAGCCAACAAACAAATAATAGTGTGATGCAATCCTTCAATTACTTATATATGCCATAATGGAATTTTAGGTTTTACTCACGTTTCACTCAAACGTAAAAATGCTCCATAGTTTCTTTGAAGTTTGTCTGCGGCGTAAAACATTTCAACCTGTGGCGTTACTAGCTCTTAATGGGATTTGTTTGCACATCCGTTTTAAGAGGTGAAAATTACCATTATACCACATAGACCACACAACCAAAAGAGATAAGCAGGATCAATCAAACGAAAAAGTTCATGCATACCTTCATACTTTTCATCCAATTGAATGTTTATACCCGCATAGAATATTTATAAAGTTATCTACTACTCAAAAAGTTCATAGGGGTTTTCCAATGCATTGTTCTAGAAGTTTCTTAACACGTATTTGTAAGACACGCAAATCTTTCATAAACCAGGCGACAAATATTTGCTTTGGAATTACAATAAAACCTAAAACGTGCTTCCCCTTGTTTGCTCATTTAAAGGTTCAGTTGTCTTCTATGTACAAACATGGTATAACTAATGAATGAACAGGCACATGAGAGAACTTGATATTTTATCTTGATGACAAGACAAGCTAATGATGTCTTGTACTACTTTTGCAATTAACCCGGCTTTTATGGAACATCAAATGCCAACTTTCCTCAAGGGGTTTAGTTACCTCACTTACACAATTATGGATAGTTATGCTTACGCACAAAATGATGTTCTGATAAGGAAACAGGATCCATTTAATATCTATAAACTGATTGCTCGTTTTCAGATATACATTGCTACATTTAATTTGAAAGCAACATTAACAACATCTAAGCACTAAAGTGGATAGACTTTCGATTTTATCTCGTTTGACATAAACTTATAACTCAAGATTATGACTGGCAACATTGTGACATATTACGCAATTCTTGTATGTACAGTGTAGTTTGTTAGTATAACTGATTAGATCAACACAATTTAATCAAAATTGGTGACCCATGTGTACCCAAGCAAATTGTAAAAAATCTAATAGCACATAACTTTTTGTCAGCCGGGCGAATGGAGTTGATTATTGTGATATTGTCTGGAATCGGAATGTGGCATCAGTAATATACCAGCAAAGTTTAGAAATTTTTATTTGCAGCCCATTATTTTCAGAAATACACAATGTTGCAAAAACATTTGCATCTTTTTAAAAGAATCTGCGCCTTAACAGAGACATTCCAAAGTGCAACACTAAAATGGGATGGGCGTGCATGTCAGCGTGTGGTTGACAATAATATTCTCCGCAAACGTGGATTCGAAACCAAGCTGTTTATAAATTTCCTTTTGCTAATATTGCTTGTTGCTGGTGGCATTCATTCTAAGCTTTACAAATTGTAGTATTAGAGCAATCACCAGTCCAACAGAAATTTTTCTTTTTGAAATGGCAACCATTTGCTTTTGTCCACTTTCGTCACACGAACATCAATCTTGTTTGTCAGTATGTGAACGGATTTTTATATTATTCCAAACAAGAAAGCCTACTTTAACGACATAATTGAATACTCTGTCTCAAGTAAATGTTCTTTTTGCTTATGGAATTTACGTATCATTTAATCTAGTACCGTTTGGAAATTCTGTATGGGCTTTATTGGAACAATCCATGCAAACCGGCTGTAATATTTTACTGGATATTGCCGGAATGTATATCAGTTAAACTTTTTACGGAAAAACCTTACTGGTCATCAGTTTTTGCGTACGTTGTAAAAATATCTGTTTTTGCTGTTAATCATTGGATGTGGATATTTGGTGTGAGTGTAACAATTTTCGCCATTTCTGGATTAATGATCCTGTGTTCGATTACACTTCTGGAGTATTTGAAAATGCAAGTTGCAAACTATTTCGAATCATTAGCATTCATTCGCAATTTCTTTTTATGTTGTCTACCAGGTATTTAGAAAACTGTCTGGATGGAAGCCATAGCTCAAGCCAGCAAATTGCTCAATACCGAACCCTACAAATTTTAAGCGTACTGATGAATCAAGTATTGCAAAGAGTATACAGTCAAGGCCCACGTGTCTATTTAGACACCCAACGTGTCTATATAGACACGCTGAGTGCCTATTTAGACACGTAGAAACGTGTCTATATAGACACGCTGGGTGTCTATTTAGACACGTAGGAAAAATAAATTTATTTTATTTTATTCACGTGTCTATATAGACACGTAGCGTGTCTAAATAGACACCCAGCGTGTCTATATAGACACGTTCCAGAACATTCTAATAATAAATTCACGTGTCTATTTAGACACGCTACGTGTCTATATAGACACGTTTAAAAGTTAAAATTAATTATTTCGTCATGTTTACATTTAAAAATTTCTTTTAATTTCCCCTTTGATACACAAAAATATTCTTGATAACATGAGATACCGATTGACAAAAAATATAACAACTCAAGGTTCGTAAAGAATTTTAAAATTTTTAGTCTTCAAATTTCGATATTTCAAAAAGCTTCCGGCAGATTTTGCTCAAAAATTGACAGAAAATCAACTTTTTGTTGTAGATTAAGGAATTGCGTTCGAAAAGTCTGGCGTTTGAAGTTTAAATGGGTAAAATTTCTAATAACGCCATTTCTAACACTGGATGACTCTCCATTTATTTATATGTGAGTGAATCTTTCAAACGCCAGGCTTTTCGAACGCAATTCCTTAGTCTACAACAAAAAGTTGATTTTCTGTCAATTTTTGAGCAAAATCTGCCGGAAGCTTTTTGAAATATCAAAATTTGAAGACTAAAAATTTTAAAATTCTTTACGAACCTTGAGTTGTTATATTTTTTCTCAATCGGTATCTCATGTTATCAAGAATATTTTTGTGTATCAAAGGGGAAATTAAAAGAAATTTTTAAATGTAAACATGACGAAATAATTAATTTTAACTTTTAAACGTGTCTATATAGACACGTAGCGTGTCTAAATAGACACGTGAATTTATTATTAGAATGTTCTGGAACGTGTCTATATAGACACGCTGGGTGTCTATTTAGACACGCTACGTGTCTATATAGACACGTGAATAAAATAAAATAAAATTATTTTTCCTACGTGTCTAAATAGACACCCAGCGTGTCTATATAGACACGTTTCTACGTGTCTAAATAGGCACTCAGCGTGTCTATATAGACACGTTGGGTGTCTAAATAGACACGTGGGCCTTGACTGGTATACGTTCCTGTCGTTATTATTGCAGCAATTATTCTAGAATCAATTGCCTCTACTCTACTCTTCAGCACTTCTTCAGCAAACGTAAATTTTATTGAAATAGGTTTCTTTGTAATGATAATAAACCCTTGTAAATGTTGAAGTAAGTAGCCGCATAGAAATTTTTATTCAAAATGAAAGAGTTGTGGAAGTGCACTAGGGTCAAAGAAACCTATTCCAAAAAACAGAACTAAAAAAAGTCTTAAGGGACCAGAGTTATGGCGTTTTTAAAGGACGATATGCATAACTGGCCAGTTTTGGCCCCCAAAATAAAAATCTAGTTGTTGCTATAGAATCATAAAACAAGCAAAAATATTCATTCCAGTCAGAGTTTTGCGTTGTTCTGTCCAATATTTCAAAAGTTATGACGTTTTGAAAATGCCGTGTTTTGTGATCTGACACCAGCAAAGGATCAGTAAAACTGGACTTACTTAAGTGGACATAACTTTGGGACTGTGAGCTCGACCACAAAGGTTAAGAAGTCATTCGAGTGACTAAAAACCACCAATCACAATAAGCATTTATTTTTGTAAAAACCCAGTTCTTTCAATTATCTATGGGGGAAGCAATATGCGTGGTTCCCGAAAAAATCCAACTGTATGCACTTGAAATTGGTTTGCACCTGAACGGTAAGAGACACACGCCAGTAAGATACATTAAAATGAAGCACTAAACTAGGGCCATCAGCAACTGTGTACCGCGGACAAACGCATTTGTAGTGTAGTTTAAAACATATGGATGTTTTTGTGCACTGTTGGCATACTTTGTTAGTAAAACGGGACCGCTCTCCTAACTCCTAAGGAGTTTCGTCCGCGGTACACAGTTTCAAATAGCCCTACTTAAGTGCTTCATTTTGATGTACTTTGCTGACCAGTGTCTCCGTTCCGTTTAGGTGCAAACTGATTTTTAGTGTATACAGCTGCATTTTTGCGGTATCTATGCATGATGGATTACCCATAAATCAAAGAATGAACAGCATTTTTGCAAAAGTAATTGCGGATGATGATTGCTGATTTGTAGTCTCTCGAATCATTCGAGTCGAATGACCCCTAAACTTTTGAGCATGTATCTGTGGTGTAAAAGTTACTTCCACTTAAGTGCATCCAGTTGCTGGCCTTTTGCTGGCATCAGGTCATCAAACACGCCTTGTCCAAAACTTCATAAACTTTGAAATATTGGTCAGATCTACGTAAAACTTTGACAGGAATGAATCTTTTTGCTGGTTTTATGATTCTATAGCAAAAACTCGAATTTTATTTTGGGGGTCAAAGATGGCCAGTTATACATATCGTCCTTTGACCACCAGAGGGCGTGCGCTGGGAAAAAATTGTGGTGTGAATAGGTGCATTAGGGCCTAAGGAAGCTATTCCAAAAAACAGAACTTCAAAAAGTCTTAAGGGCTTAAGGGCCAGATTTATGGCGTTTTTAAAATTGGCCGCTAGGGGGCGTGCGTTGGGGGAAAATTGAGGTGTCAGTAGATGCACAAGGACCTAAGAAACCTATTACAAAAAACATAACTTCAAAAAGTTCTAAGGGACTGAAGTTATGGCATTTTCAAATTTTGGCCACCAGGGGGCGTGCGCTGGGGAAAAATTGGGGTGTCAGTAAACCTAAGGAACCTATTCCGGAAAAACAATTGAAAAAAGTTGTAAGGGAACGGAGTTATACACTTTTTTCAATTTTTAGCGCCCTCTGGTGTTATTTTGTGAAAATGTTTTTGGACCAGACGCGAGGTTTTGTTGAGAGGTACAGTTTAGAAAAAAACAGAATTCAAAAAGTCCATTTCTAAGGGGCGTTTTAGGGGCGACGGACGAACGGGCGGACAACCGGACGGACCCGGAACAGACAAAATGTCCATTATGAATAATTTGCCTGCGGCTACTTAACAATGGATGCTCTTCAGGTTCTGTTAATAATTGGTAGTGAATTAGCGCAAATATATGGCCAGTCAGTTTATAATATGAGCAAGCTAAAAGAAAATCTGGTAATATACAGTAGTTAATTGAACGAAATATTAAATTATGTTAAAGTTTTATAGGAGTTGTAGCATTATAAAGGTTAGGTTATTTGGATCATTGAATTTTACTGATAATGACACACCGTTAAATTGTATTAACTTTGCTAACAACTTAACTGTTCAATTGTTGCTTGTGAAGAAATAAAGTTCCTAAGTTACTTTTGTAGTTTATTTTAAAGTAGTACTAAAAAAGTTAAGGATGATCCAAAACAAAATTATGTTAAAATGCATGCATGTCATAGAGAAATAAAGGATTTTACCAATAAGATACCAATATCAACTATTCAAGAACACAATAATGAATACGCTTAAAAACCATCATGAAAGAGACTAGATGTGAAATTCCTCTATTTTTAAAACCGCTTTCAATATAGAATAAATGCGAACACATATAATGAACGATACCATTTGTACTCACATTTCTTTCCCCAAGAATACTTCTGAAAAAGGCTACTTTCATAGCTACTTTTTCAAGTCCAAGTCAACACGTTTTACTAGCTACTTATTTTACACTGATAATAGGATGAAACTTTTTCCTGAAACTTTTCCAATTTATTCCTGCAAAGCTATTCTACCATGAAAAAACAGTTGCACCCTTGAAAGCCAACCATGTTTTCACTTTCACTATGCATTACATAATACCAGTTGCTTTCCTGAATACTAATTCAAAGAAATTCAAGTTCTCGGCTTGTGCCAGAGTTATTTTGTAGTTGGTATACGGCCATCGCGTTTCAATGCAGAAAATAAAAAGAATGTCTAGCGCCGCCTTGGAATTAAAAGTATCGCATGTGTAAAAAAGATAAATTTAATTAAGTTTTGCAGGAGAATGCTGAGAAATGGAAAGGTGACACTATTTTAAAAAATTACACACAAAGTTTGCTGTCTCCAGTTTCAGTTGGCCAATATTCGATTAGTTTTGCTAATCCATATCATATGCTAGCGTGTGCATGCTCCAATTACATATTACGTATCAAAAAAGATATATATAATGTCAACATTTCCTGTCTAAAACATATTTGCTAATAAACAATCCATGAAAACCATTTAAAATCCTCTAATGCTAATACAAAAACGCCAATAATTGCTTTTTAGAATGTTAAAGCTTATTACAAATTTAATCTTAAAGTAATACAACTTTTTCTCCAATGATATATAACTTTGCATTTGTTCAGTATAATCAAACAAATTATGTCTGATTGTCATGCACACTGCATATTTTCTTTGTCAATCAAGCATCATTAAACCCCGGCACTCCAAATTAATTCAGAACGTTGGGAGTTTTTCCACTAACGTCAACTAGTTAAATATATTAGTTGGCAAGTAGTGTTTCCTCCTGAACTCGCCCGAATGGGGTTCTGTTCCAATTTGTCCTAGTTAGATTACCTCCTTACCTGACCTTTTCCTTACCTGACCTTTTCCTTACCTGATTTCCTCTAACCTGGACACTTCATGGCAGAATAACCCATGCAAAATGGGAGGCCATGTCGTAACTTACCTAAAAAAATGAAACCATCATTACTACGCAAGCGGTCTATTTAAGAAAAAAAGCATTTTCGTTTTTGTTCAAATATTTACATAAAATCACACGCGCACGTGTCTGACATTTTGCAAATAAACACTTACGTAAATTTTAGAGTAAATCAGTACGTCATGATGCTTTACCTGTTAAACTTTATGGCCTTTTTAACCTACAAATGTTTGGAATTTGGACCATGTTATTCAGCACATAACTTTAATGCTTAATAGCATGTGCAATGAAAATAAAGTATTGTAGTCATTGTATGTTCAAGTGTTTCAACTAATGGACATCTGGTTAATTGAAAATATAGTTTGTGTAGTCAATCAATCGAATGTTTCAATTTGATTGTATGTCAGTTTTAATTTTTTGATAAAAACATTGTGGTTAACTTTCATGAAAAACAGGAATTGTCTTTAGGTATATATTCACACTAGGTATGAAGAACATTGCATTGCCCCTGACATTCCAAAATTGGTTTTTAATTCTACAAGGTTGACCAGCAATTCCGTGCCGTTTCACGATGTTTTCCCTACGAATACCAATTGTCATTTTTGTTTGGCTAACTACTAGCCTGGTTGTTGATGCTGTGTTCTTTCGGGTAATTAAACGAAATCAGTCTCAGATATTAATAATTACATGATTTGATGCCTATTTCAATACTAATTTTAGCCAGGTACATGGATTCCTGTACCTATACCCGTGCCAGGTGGTGGATCAGGCGGTGGAGGTGGTGGTGGAGGAGTTCCTCCTGCGACAACAACAACAACTACTACCACAACAACTACTACTACAACTCCTGCACCACAACTTCCACGGTGCAGTGATCCGGATGATGGATGTGTGAACGGCGTGTCGCCAGCTCAATGCGAAAATAATGTGTGTGATAATTCTGTATTGGGTGCGCTGGTACAATGCTACTTAAACGCGTGCGCTGATCCAGGTCCAATTCCAAGATGTTCTTGTAGAAATGCAAATGCACAGAGCGCCTAAACTGATTCTTGCTACAATTAATTTCCAGGGAACATTTCAAGCAGATTTAGTATACCAATCAGTTAAGAGTTAAAATATATTTATTTTCGGAACTAAAAATTTCAGTAAAACTTAAATTTTAATACACAAAGTTCAAGTAAAATATCATAATTAGATTGTACCCATTTTTCAAATTATTGTAGTATTGCCAAATAAAATTCTAAATTGAACTGTGTTCTGCCAAATAATATTTAAAAAATTGTTTTTTGATTGATGAAAACTTATGCGATGTCTTTAATATTGATATATGCTCGAATGTCATTGCTTGAAATAAATATCTTGTTAGAACTTGCATCGAAATAAATACTTCAAAACTTCTACGCAACAAAATACTCCAGCATTGGTGTGGTTAAATATAGCACATTAATCAAATACACATATTTGTAGATCCAGCACTCATGCCAAATTTATGTTTGCCTTTTTCTTCACTTTCTTTCAACCTTACTATTTATAAGCGTTAGTTAAAATAAAACCGCACAAATAACCTTCACCATTCGTGTGTGATTTTATTCACGACACAATAAATTGTGAATCAGAAATATGAGCTTATTTGCTTCCACGAGAAACGCATTTTTATTCAATGTCTGCATAATATTCAGTTCAAGCAGCATGTTTCATGGAATTTGTGCAGTCAATTCAATGGCGCTGTTTAACAGTCTCTCTTGTCAGTCTAGGATCAGGGTACCAAACGGTCCCTTCAAAGGACCAAACGGTCCCATGCTCAAAGGGACCAAATGGTCCCACCAGACGGACCAAACGGTCCGGTGGAAATTCAATGGGACCAAATGGTCCCAGTAAAAAAATAAAACCGCTGTAAATGCAAAATCACATACTATAAAACGATTTCATGTGTCTGCTGTGTACGTGTGTGTGTGTCCTTGTGCCGTCCGGCCTAATGCGTTTTTCTCAGAGATGGCTAATCTGATTTCAACCAAATTTGGTATACAGGCTCTAGGAAACCTCGAACAGAACCCCATTGAATTTCAGGTCAATAAATCAACTCCGAAGGTCAGAGGTCGTCAGTGGTTCAATATTTTTTACATATGACCTTAATCATGTGGCACATGATTTTAGGTGCATTTTTACCATAATTACGAATCCACTGTTTGTTCCAATCCTATTTGAATCCAATCTTAGATCCATTTTTGGACAGGATTGCGATTAAAATATCCATTTTTTAAATTTAATTTTAACAAACCGACTGCAAATTCGTAATTCTGGTTAAAAACTGACCTAAAGTCATGTGTCGTTATGACCTCTGATCCAGGGTTAACCTGAAATTCTTAAGGTTTCTGTCCGAAGTCCTGTAGTATCTGCATATCAAGGTTGGTTGTAATCGGTTTAGTCATTGCTAAGTAAAAAGCATACGTCGAAAAAAAAACTATCAAGTATCTGCGGTATCTAATAATGACATTAGTTTCATTACTTATAGTTCAATTTCTAGATGTATGACGATTTTTACGGGTCCAAGACACTCTAGTTCTAATAAAAATTTGATGAGACCGTTTGGTCCCACGAAAGGGACCGTTAGGTCCCAACAAGGGACCATTTGGTCCCATTTAAAGATAATTGCTAATTAAACGGCCAAGACAATTAAAATTTCAAGGTTTTATATTTTCATTAAATAGACGGGTTCGTTTTTGAATTTTCTGTGCATTTCCTTAATTAAATTCTTTATATAACACGGTAAAAATTAGCAATTTAAATTATTTTCATATAATTATTTTTATTTCAAAAAATCGACGGTGAAAATTTGATTTTCGACGGTAGAAAATTTTATTTTTCATCGTTCTTTCTATTTCAATTTTAAAAAGCCCGTAAACTGGTGACACGTTCCGTAAACGGAATTATTTTGAAATTTGCTAATTTTTCGGAAATTACCTGGGACCGTTTGGTCCTTTCAGAGGACTGTTTGATCCCACAGGGGACTGCTTGGTCCCTTCATGGGACCGTTTGGTCCGTCTGGTGGGACCATTTGGTCCCTTTGAGCATGGGACCGTTTGGTCCTTTCAAGGGACCGTTTGGTACCCTGATCCTAGACTGCTTGTACAATTATTGTAGAAAACTTTTTAGAAAATACCATCCAGGATACATACCTTTCATTTATGAACGCCCATGTTAAATTACAAGTAACTTCAAAATTATTATATCCGTTTTTATCTACTGAAATATTTTGGAAATTCTTTATTAGTAGTCTGACGTGTACTCCATGTATATGAAGATACAATTGTTCCAAATACACCAACAGACAACTCTAGTACTGTCATATATCACAACTTTAACATTACATTTGCAATGTTTGATAACAACATAACTAGTTATAACCGTGCAACCTACGCACCAACTTATTATTTGGCAATTTTAAACGATCACTTAGTTTTTCAAAAACCAGAAAATGTTTACATAGATGTGCCTGAAACCCTGCAAACATCACAAATATCTCTATGTATTCACATAAACACTAAACGAAAACCTTTTTCTTGCTACAGTGTATGTTTTACTTTTGACAAAACTCGCTTGGCTTTAACACTGCGACTTACAAACATTGACAGACTTTTTAGAATGGGAGTTTTAAAGTTACACAATTCAAAACAATTACCCGTCTTCTTTAGTGATGGTGGTCCAAACAATCTTAATCATTTTGGGGTATCCGCCATTGAAGGGATATACAAAGCCGCTGAAGAAATGTTTTACAATGCATGCTCCAAACTGTATATCTGGTTGACAATATATACCCGATCCATTAGAATGTTTAAAATACACGTTTATTCATTCACAAAACATTTCTTCGCGAATGTTGTTTTCTCATGTGGCTTACAACATAAGACACATGAATTACTTTGATTATATAGAAAGATCTGGAACATGTTCTGTGATTCCGTTTGGTGCTCAGTTTGATGGACTTCGTTTCTTTGTGGTTACTGAACATACTAATGGCTTCCCGGGTTTTGGATCAACAAAAACTAATGTTTTAGCTTTTCTTTTACATCCTTTTAATCTAACGTCGTGGCTTACATTTTTTGGAATTGCTGTCACATTTACATTGGCGCTAAAACTAGCATTGAAGTTAAAATCTTACGTAAAATCGATTTTTTGGGTTATATCTGTGCTATTTGAACAAGATCTCAGCATAGAACATAATTTGGATGCAATAAAACGCTATTTACTGATTATGAATTGGTTACTTGGAGCTTTTGTGCTCCGAAATTTCTATATGTCTTCGATTTATTCCCAACTGACAAAACCTTCTGACCCACCCACCTAACGTTCCGCTGACAATTAGTGAACTATTTTGTAACTCAGCAAAGCAAATACCAATTTTGGTAGATATTGAAAGTTCCTTTGAAATAATGCGTTACAACAGCTCTAAGGTGAGTCTTGGGCAAGGAGTAACTTCTAAACAAACGCTGAATCTTTTTAATCGTGTTAAATTTATTCATACCGTGGGGTCATTTGCACATACAATGTTGGTTAATATCTCGCAAGGAACAGAAATTCGGTGTGATAGCCTAAACATAATGCAAAGCAAATCGGTTTCATCCGAGTTTTGTAAAACTAAACAGAGATTTGCAGTGATATACCAGATTCTAAAGGACGCGCGACTGTATTCTTTGAAGTATTTAAAACCGCAATTTGAAATATTTGCTAAACGAGATATCAAGCAAAGCTTGAGTGAGCCTTTGTTTCTTGTCAGCCCAGTTTTCTGGTTTTCGCGGCAAATGTATTTCTTTAACGAAAAATTTAAATCTTCAATAGCCTCCTTAAGTGAAAGTGGCATTGCGGATAAGTTTTTAGAAGGTTGGGAAATTGCTAATCAGCAAAAGTCTATGAAAGCAATGAAGACGTATAATGGTTACAAAACTAATTTGAATCTTTATGCTTATAGCTTGCACGCTATACAAAATAATTATGTGGATGAAATACACGGTGATAACGACTATTTTCTGAGCATGAAGTTTATAGATTTCTTTGTTGTACTGCTACTATAT
The DNA here is from genome assembly GCA_029691765.1 of Entomobrya proxima. Lineage (NCBI taxonomy): Eukaryota > Metazoa > Arthropoda > Collembola > Entomobryomorpha > Entomobryidae > Entomobrya > Entomobrya proxima. The sequence goes on from CM056168.1 coordinate 52,588,080, forward strand.
TTTTACTTGGTAGGTGTATGTGGCATTGCGTTTGTAGCAGAGTACTTGGGGAACAAGCATAAAATTTACAATTTATAACATATTAGTGGACAAAGCATACGTATGTAAACGACAAAGATTTACTAACAGTTAGCAAACTAACAGTAGATTAACCGTATAATTTACAACAGCACTAAAATAGTTATTTTTTGTACTTTTTTCAAATTCTGTCAACCCATAATAAAACGCAATTGGCTTTTTTGACTTTATCAGTCTTACCAAATATGGCACATTTCTTGTGCACCCACTTTTTGCAAAAAGTTGCCACCGTGCCAGTAATTCTTTACTTTGCTCATTCACTCGTATTACCAAAGAAACTGTAAACGCCACAAAAGAATAGGCGGCAACCAAAATTGCGTCAAATAACGCATATAAACTAACAGGTAATAAATACCAGCCATTTATAATGATCCAGTTGCCTACTACAAAAAAACAGAAACCATAAGCAAGTACAAATCCTGCTATAAAACGCACTAAACACATTCCAATCATGTTGTGGCATTGAAGCTGGTCATGCAAACCTATCACACTTTTACAAAATGACATTTTTACTAAAATTGTTAAAGATTTTATGTAAATGCTACAAACTGTCATGAAAAAACCAGAATGGTGGCAAATAATCGACTTGCTTCTAATGCAGCCCACTCGCCCAAACATAGGCATACAGCACGAATAACTTGCCGTAAAATTGGATAAGACTGATGCATAATTTTATGTCTTATAACAAAGTAAACAGGATCTAGATCTATTAGTTCCATAACTGGAGCTAGTAAAAGGCCACAAAAAATAAATACAAATGTAACTCCCACTGTTATCGTGCCGGTAACATCCACAGATTGACATTTCCTGAGTTTTGAAACTATAAGGACAAATTGTAACACAAATATTATAAATTAATTAAAATTAATTAAAAAATTAAAAACATGCATTGTATACCATACCAGGTGTATTAGAGGAGGTCCATCCAGACATTCTTAGTCTTAAGTTTAACCGTTTTTCATACATAAACAGGCCGTTTATGTACTGCAGTACAACCGTTTTTTGATATAAAAAGAGCACTACCAGGGAAAACAAACAGCCAAACAATATGACTATTATTGTGTAGAGAAATATTCGTTTGAAATCAGTAATATGGTTTATTAGTATAGTGTCTTGAAGTATGATTAGCCCACAGAATAAGCACTCTACTAAGATTGCTAACAAAGCAAAATATGCAGGAATTAGTTTTCTCTTGTGTTTTTCAAAAACAAATTGTTCTTGACTAGAATGTCCGTAAAATAAAGGTGGGTAACGTAATATTATTCTGTAAACTTTTGTGATTAGTTCAAACGATGTCCATACAAGTTTGGAAGCCATTTTTAAAAAGAAAGCTGCCGTTGTAAAATATTTATGTCTGACTTATTTTTTAATATTATGTATTGGACGCTGAACATTTGGACGATTGGACATTGATGTGATAATTGTATTCATATAATCAGGCTGATATAAGGCTCAGGGTTGACCTTAGCATATCGTGTTTGAAAACATTATATTCATTAAAGCAATTTGTATTCAATGACGTTTTTATTTATAACAACAAAAATGACTAATAATTTGTGTAAACGAGTGACGCTGTTATGCACACATTGGGATTAACCTTTATCTGAGTAGCTTTGAAACAAAATCATAGTTTCTTGACATTTGTTTAGTAAATTATCCTTGACCTTCTAATTTACGTTTTTGACATTCAAACTTTGATATGCAGTACTAATATGAATAAATGGTTTTCAGAATTGATAAAATTTTAGCATAATTGTATTAAATATGCATTGATTTGAGCAATGCAGTTTAACTTAAGTCTTTATATAATTAAATCAATTTTAGGCGACCAAATGTCCCGACATATGACAATACTATATTACTAATAGAATTCTTTAAAATCAAAAGCATTTGCAGTATTGTAATGTTTTACTAATCTAGTGAAAATTATTTTAGCATTATTATGGCATTTGTGTAACACAAATTGTGTTTACTGCTTAACATAACATTCCATGTTAAATGCTTAGCCGATATGTTCCAGCACCAAAAGTTAATACTTAATTAATAATTCTATAATTTACTCATTTTATTTTAACGTTGCAAGCATGTGCGTCTTACAGCTTTCTCGTACCCGCTTATTCCTAAGGCAATTCATATAGAGAGCATACATTGGCTTGCAAATCAAGCAAAATTTTTCTGTGGTTTCTTGAATGTTTTGGCGGCTGCACTCACTACAATTGAATGGATCTTAAGCAAAAAATCATTTGCAAATTTACTTCACATTACTTACAAATAGATTTATTATTGGTCTGACAATTACCTGATCCATCATATTACTAAGTTTGCAAAAGTTTATTTATAGCCCATAAGGCACCTGGCACCTTAAAATGAAACCCTTTACTTCCACCCATAGCAAAAACATGTAAATTATTCAAAAAGGCATTTTAAGCAGACCACATAGCATGTACGTATACGGCAAGTTAGGCAAGTAAAAGGCCTTTTTGAAAAATCATACGGATTTTCTGTCCTGAGATGGTATCAAGCTAAATAGTTATAATGTGAAACTCACTAGATTGAGTAATGCTTCATTCTATAATTACCAAGAAATGAGTTGTTTTTAATGAAACGCAGCTCTTTAAACAGTCAATAAAACAATGATCATGCAGCAACACAGCTGGATATTTCTTGATAAAACAAGTTCCATGAATACCCCTTTCCCCCAAGTTTGTTCTCCTTTCAAAAAAGCGTTGCATGGTATACCTTCTGTCTTCTTAAGTATTCCATATCTTGAAAGTTTTTTCCGGTTCATGAAGAACAATGGAGTCCTTGGAAAAATGAAAACGGACAGAAGATTTGGTCAAATGTACCTGACACATGACCCAGAAGATTGAAAATACATTTATGCCAAGCAGAAAAATCGCTGTGCGCATAATGCATTTTCAATCTGCAGGGTCCTGTGTCAGGTACTTTTTATCTAATCTTCCATCCGTCTTCCTTATTATAAGAACTCTATTGTTATCCATTTAAAAAACTGGAAAAAACTTGCATACAATATGAATTCCTCACAAATGAAACATACCTTTTCTACGACAGCAAGTTAGGTTATTGTCCAAACTACATTCACATGCTTTTTAATTTCCTGTATAAAAGCAGGTTTTTCCCAGTGTCAATTCATCCACCAAATTCATTCCACAATTTACCTCTGAAAAGTCCTGACCTACCACCTTCTTCAAAATGTTGTCAATTTTCCCCAAATTACTCCTCACCCTGGCACTAGTCTATTCCGTTTGTGCCTCCGAAATCCCCATCAGTGAACCCAAAGTCGCTCCCAAGGTCCCCACACCCGGTCAACTTTCCTGCGGCTCAGCACTCCAACAAACCATCCTAGAAAAGATCTTCCAAGGCTACAACAAAGACGTACGACCACCCCCGGGGGACAACGCCACAGTAATCACCGCCAACGCCAACATTAACCGGGTGATTTTCGTAGACGAAAAAGCTCATCAATGGAGAGTTATCATGTACTTCCGTCAAACCTGGAACGACCCCCGACTTCAGTACAGCAACTTGCTAAAGGGTTGTCCCAACTTTACCTACATCGTTTTAAACACCCCCGACGCTGTTGGCAATGTTTGGAAACCCGACTTGTACTTCATAGACGAGCTGGAGGGACGCATTCATACAGTTATCCAGCCCAACTATTACATCCGGATTTATCCCAATGGCGATATTATCTACAGCGTGAATGTGGATGTTACTTTGTTCTGTCTTGGAACTGGAAGCAAACCGGGCGAATACGTGTGTCCAATGAATTTGGAAACTTATGGACATACTACGGACCAACTGATTGTCCAATGGTTGGCTGTGGATCCAATTCAGATTGATAGGACGCAGACACTGCTGGATAACCATGTTGTGGGGGACATTGACGTGGAGGCGGGGGTCACGGGTAGCATTAATGGGTATTATGGTTATATTGTGGCCAATTTCCACTTTTTGAGAAAGGCTTGTCTGCAGTAATTTTAATTTAAGTTTTGGAAAATAAATAAAGTCTGGTATTTGCGATTTTTCTGGAGTACACCAAAAATACAAATGTTTTGTTAAAACGAGCATTTTTATTTGTATTTGGATGAACATTTCATTATCTCTTAGCATTTAACAACATGATTTAGATAATCTACATATTTGAAACGGTTTTAAGAATGAGTTTCGCATTGCGCCATTCCTAGGTCTAGTTTTATTGTTTCATTTCTTTACCTGGTGCCTTCATAAAGCCGCTACTGAATAAGTTCATTCCATGTTTTACCAATCAAGTTATCCATTAATTGGATTGATTGTCATCTTAAAATCAAATTAAATACATAAAATTGATATATGCTACAGGAAGGAAGGAAAATTCAGCAGGGCATAAATTCAAGTGACAGTAATTAAGAAAACGTTTAAGCTGAATTTGAAAATTTTCCGATAATGATAAATCTTCATAAATAGAATGTTAAGTAGATAAGAAGCGAAGCGATTTGCAACTGTTCTCATTATGCCCATTTGCTCCTGATAAGGTATCAAAACGTTAAGCTAATAAATACCACTTCGCTCGTTGTTTCTTTTTTATAATTTTGAAAACTCATTTTATTTTAACGTTCCAAACATTATGCGTCTTACAGCTTTCTCTTACGCGTCTATTCCTAAGGCAATTCATACATAGAGCATACATCGGCTTGCAAATCAAACAAAACTTTTCTGTAGGTTCTTGAATGTTGTGGTGGCTGCACTCGCTACAAATGAATGGATCTGAAATCTTAACATTGCTTAGTTACCAATAAATACTCAAGTTGCTTACCAACTTTAACGCTGCTCGTAATCATGGGTTTCCATTCTTTTCCACTGTAACATTAAATTATAAGATAACCCGATAAACGTTATTGCTTTGATTACACACATATGTTTTACCTGTTGTCATAATGAATTCGAACTGCTGTAGCATATTGCATATCATTTTTGATTTCAGCAAACAGATGATGCGAATGATAATCCAGTTCTGCGCATTTAACACACAAGTCAAAATCGTCACACTGAAGACAGTGCCGAAATGAACCTATTATTGGTCTGATACCGCATCCATCACATTCAATATTTGCGGACACGTACTCTGTGGTCGCATTTCCAAGCACATTGGTAGCATGGTGACTGTTTGAAGGAAACTCTAGAATTTTGAATAGTCATATATTAATTTTCTATTGTCAAAAAATGTTTTGTAAAATTTGTGGTTACTACACCATTGTTCATTGACATGCGTTGAAAAAATTTACGATATATCGGTGACTATATATCGTCAGGATTGTCCTTGTTAAACATACAGTAAATCTTTACCAATATTTTGCTCCTTATATTGCTACCTTACCCTCAGGCTCAGCAAAAACCCAATCGTCGTTGTCGTTGATGACTATATCTGTTTTACGGTTTCCTTCCCACACGTCAACAGTCACTTTCAGAAATCCTGAACTTGTGTATTTGGACTTCAAAACATTAAGTGGAACTGTTAGATGTGGTGTCATCAATATTTCTTTTGCGTCAGATACACAGATTGTGCGAGTTTTCCATTCTAATGGCAAAATCTTAAGACAAACGCCTTCTTAGTACAAATCATAACGAACAGCACTGCTGTTACAGCAGTACAGCGAAATGATAATTAATTGTTAATTCTTACCTCTTCATTGTCACTGATGACAGAGTACTCAACACAAAGGTTTTCAGCTAACTTCCGAGACTTATCCAAGCAAAGCGTAATCAGTGAGAATGTCTGGTTGCTACCATTGATTTTTGCAATTGTCATAAGTTGAACATTCTTTTCATCAATTTTTCTCTCTAGGAACATTGGAGACCATACAGCAGTTTTGTCGGCCTGAAAATCTGCAAAGTTTAGAAGCATCATACGTCCAACCGAGGTTTTTAGAACAGTCGATTGATGAACGTCCTAGAAACGCGACATGAGTGTTGCAATGTTGCTGGATTTTCTTGTAAAATCACAATCGTATCCTAATTCGCGACATAACTCAATTTTGTCTTTTCTGAAATGAAAAATTGTTAATTAAAGCACATAGGGTTTTGGAACATCATGAAAACATTAACAAAGTTAGTGCACATTACCGAAACACACATGCTTCCAAATGCTCTGATAAGTGTTGTCTTGACAATACCACCTGGCATCCCAAATGTTTATTGGAACACTTAAACTTCATCTTATCCAAAATATTTTCCAATGCACGACATCGGATTTTTTCGGTGTCAAGTTTTACTCTGCACTGTGGACAGGTCAAAATACTTGTAGAACAAGTATGGCAAATTGTATGTCCATTTTTGCACTGAAATATTTCAGCTGCTGAGACTTCAAAACAAATTGGACAAGAAAATTCCTCCTGAGCGATCTCCATAATTAGTTAGAAATTATTTGATGAAGAGCTTTTTCACACCAAACTTACTCACCGCTCTTTTACAAGTGCTTACATCATTCAAGCAAAATTGAATCATTTGATGTTTTATCTTGTCTTATCACTAGTTACTCACTTTTTAATTTTTGATGAAATTAAGTTTCTCACCATAAACTGTATTGTATTTACACAAAGCCAGCTTTGCATTACGTTGCTTACACACTGATTACTATCAGAAAAGGTGATACCGATATGATTGCTCACCATTTATGATCAATTGAAAAAAATTTTTGGACATTGGGTAACTCGCCTTTATAGTTACGTGAATGAGTGTGCTAGCTTTGCCCCAAACAGTTTAGGAAGAAGCATTCTGCGAAAAAAATAAGCATTGACAACCCAACGCAACGAGCAAAACTATGCTACTACTTATAATTTCTTTTATGTTTTATGTGTCTGAGATATTAATTACTTGGTTCAGATGAACAGGATATGTATATAATCCATACTTATACAAATATTTTTCCTTTTTAAATAAATACATATCATTCAAAAGATAAAAGACTTTTTAATAAAGTACTGTTACAATGGCAAAAAGATTGCAAAAGGACATTTCAGCCAAGAATCTTGTTCTATTATTTTATTTTAAAAAATTATGTCTTGGCTGCACACTTTGATATTCATCAAGTTGGTTAAAACAATTCAAAGAACCCGTAATTCATTTTATTTTAACGTTCCAAACATGTGCGTTTTACAGCTTTCTCTTTCCCGCTTATTTTTTAGGCAACTCATACAAAGAGCATACATCGGCTTGCAAATCAAACAAAATTTCTCTGTAGGTTTTTTAATATTTTGGCTACTGCACTCGCTACAAATCAATGGATCTGAAGTAAAAATTAAATTTTCAATTTATTGAACATTTCTTAATTACCAATAGATATAAATTGCTTACCAACTGTGACACTGCTTGTGATCATAGGTTTCCACGCTTTTGCACTGAAACATTGTATATTATAATTATATGATACACAGGAAATATTATTTTTTGCTTGCAAACAAATGCTTTACCTGTTGTCGTAGTGAATTCGAAAAGCAGTAGCATATTCCATAACATTTTTTATTTCAACAAATAGATGCTGCGAATGGTATTTAAGTTCCGCGCATTTACCACAAAGGTTATAATTTTCACACTGAAGACAATGACGAAATGGAAACAATATTGGTCTGATACTACAAACATCGCATTTCATATTTGGAGACGCGTACTCTGTGGTTGCATTTACAAGCACATTGGTAGCTTGGGGATTGCCTGAAGGAAAATCTGGAATTTATAATAGTCAAATAATAATATTTTCCTATTGTCAGGAATTGGTTTGTCAAAGCATAAAGTCAAAATACAAAATCAGAGTTTAAAATATTGGCATTTTTTATAGATTTTGTTAATACAATCATAAATATAACTATGTAACTTACCTACAGGTTCAGCAAAAATCCAATCGTCATTTAAGTCAATTAAATCTGTTTCACGGCTTCCTTCACAACCCCTAACAGTCACTTTTAGAAACCCTGAAGCTGAGTATTTCGACGGTAAACAATTAACTGGAACAGTTACAAATGGGGTCATCAATGTTTCTTTTGCGTCAAATAAACCAACTGCGGGCATTTTCCATTCCAATGGGAAAACCTTACGGTAAACATTTTATTACTTATTAGTAAAAATAATTACGGCGGATTAAGAATTCTTAATTCCTACCCCCTCATTGTCACTGATGATAGAGTAGTTAACATAAAGCTTTTCCGCTAATTCCCGTGACTTTTCCAAGCACAGTGTGGTCAGTGAGAATGTCTGGTTACTACCGTCGATTTTTGCAAGTGTCATAAATTGAACATACTTTTTGTCAATGGTTTTCCTTAAAAATATGGGAGGCCAAATAACAGTTTTGTTTTCCTGAATATCTCCAAAATGTAGAAGCAGCATACGACCAAAGGAGCTTTTCAAAATAGTTGATTGATGGACGCTCTTAAAGTGTGACAAGAGTGTTGCAATGTTGTTGGTATTTGTGGTAAAATCACAATCATATCCTACATTGCGACATAACTCAATATTGCCTTCTCTGCAGTGGAAAACATAAACATAAATTAAAATACTTAAGGATTTTGAAGATACGAAACAAAACTATATTATTTGTTACTTTACCGAAAGCGACATGCTTCCAGATGCTCCGACAACTGTTGTCTTGACAAAAGAACCTGACATCCCACATGTTTATTCGAACATTTAAACTTCTTCTTATCCAAAATATTTTCCAAGGCACGACACCTGATTTTTTCTTTGTCAAGTTTTACTCTACACTGTGGGCAAGTCGAAATACTTGTAGAACAAGTATGACAAATTGTATGTCCATTTTTGCATTGAAATATTTCAGCGAATGGAATTTCAAAACAAATTGGACAAGAAAATTCATCCTGAGTATCTTCCATAATCAATTGGGAGTAATTTGATACACAATTTGTGCACACAAAATTGATACCACGTCCCTTTTCGATGAATGCCGAAAACTCTTCTAAATGCTATTACATCATACACTCTGAGTATAATCTTTTGATAATTTGTCTTCTATTTTTTTTGTCGTACTTAGGGGTCAGAAACTGTTTACGGTGAATTTGTATTATATGCCCAATAAAGATGTACATTGAAAGCAGTGATTGATTGGAAAAGAGTACCAATGGCTTACAAAGTAAAAGAGAAGAAGAAGAGGAAAAGCAAGTTGTGATGCCAGACAAGCTTGCACTATAATACTGCTTTCTATTCAATGTATTAGGACCTTACTATTTGACCTTGAAATACAACATGAATCATAAAATGGCTTTACATTGAAAGGCAGATGCAACATTCAGCCACGGAGAATTTTGTATTCACATCAGGAATAATCTTATGTTGATGTGGTATGTCATTGTTGATAGACTAGGTTATTGTTTTATTGTTCGAATTTGAATATCCAATCGCATTTTTTATTTTGAGTCTGTCCACTACGGACGCAAGCATAAACAATGTGCAGTGTGCACTACTACGTGCTTGCCAATCAAGATTGCCTGGAGTGGTTTGGTTTTGTGTGGCTCAGAAGGAAAATATCAATTTCACTTTCAAATAGACTCTCATGGATTTGATTAGTGTGATTGTAATCTTGGACGAGGCGAATCTTAATCAGTGTGAGGTAAGCTGATGGAGATTTTTTGTCTGATCTTTATGGAAACGAGCTTTTCTTAAGATGCACTGCACGGAGAATCCCTCATTTTTCGCTGAAAGCTGTGACGTGTGCATTACCGGGTAATGGAGGAAAATTGAAATGTCAATGGCATTTAGCAAATATTGTAAAGTATTTGTAATGAGGGGAGTTAAGCTAGATTCTTTCGTTGGGTCTTTTTACGTTGGGTCTTTTTACGTGCCAGGTAATCCCTATCTTTATCCCTAATTCTTCATTTAAGTACTCAAATCAAAATATCAGTTAGACTAATCAAAATAGCTTAATTTAATTTGCCCAAAATGAATATCTAAGACACATCCAGAATTTGTAAATTTTATAGCAACCTATAATTATGCTTTACACAGTAAATTAATTAATCAAAGATTTTTTAAATAACCATGAACACGAACAACGATTTTTAAAACTTAATAATAATTAGTAAGAATTTATTTTAAGATAGCGTTACAAAGAGGTGTTTCTTATGGTTTTTTCTTACTCGCATGTTCTCAACACAACTTTCACAAAGAGCAAACATTGACTTGCAAGCCATACAAAATTGTTTTCCAGGAACACAAATGTCTCGCTGGCTGCTGCACTCGCCGCAAATAATTGGCTCTGGGGCAAAAAAATATTCATTTGTGCATCTTTTTTCAGATTCCTAGGTTCCATACAAATGTTGCTTACCAACGGTAATGCTGCTCTTGATCAAGGCTGTGAAATCTTTTCTACCGGAACTTTAATGTTATTAAAAATGAAAAATAGTATTGGTTCAGATTACAAATACCTTTTTAGAAAATAAATTTTACCTTTTCTCGTAGTGCATCCGCATAACAGCAGCAAATTGCATATCATTATTTATTTCAACAAACAGATGCTGCGAATGATGTTCCATTTTTGCGCATTTACCGCACAGGTTATAATCTTCACACTGAAGACAATGACGAAATGAACCTATTATTGGTTTGACATTGCACATATCACATTGAATCTCTGGGGTTATCCATTTAGTGTTTGGGTGTACTACCACATTATTAGTATCCGACAGGAAATCTAAAAAATGTATATAAATCAAATGTCAAATATACATTTATAAATTCTTACCATTGATAGAATTTTTAAAATTACAATTGCAAAACCATGCTAACTTCATAGTACATGTTTTGCTAATTAAATACATTGCTTGCTACCATACCTATAGGTTCAGCAAAAACCCAATCATCGTCGTTGTGAACTACAGTACTTTTACAGTGCTTATGAAGTACGCTAACAGAAACTTTAAGAATCTCCGAAGCTGAGTACGTTGACTGCAAAATGTTAACTGGTACTGTTAGAAGTGGTGACTTCAGTATTTTATTTGCATCCAGTACACAGATTGTGGCCGTTTTCCACTTTAATGGCAAAGCCTTAAGTCAAGCTTTTTATTAATAAATTATTTTACTAGCATAATTTTTTGTATTTAGTGGAATCATTATCATTAGTTCTTACTTCCTCATTGTCACTAAGTATAGTGTACTCAACATGTAAGTCTTCAACCACTTTCCGTGACTTATCCAAGCAAATTGTAGTAAGTGAGAATGTCTGGTTGTCGACTATTGCAATTGTCATAAATTGAACAGTTTTTTCACCAATGTTTTCCTCTATGAACATGGGAGGCCAGATAACAGATTTGTTTGCCTGAAAATCTCCGTAGTTTAGAAGCAGCATACGACCAAAGGAGCTTTTCAGGATAGTTGACTGATGGATATTTTTAAAGTGCAACAAAAGTGATGCAATGTTGCAGGAATTTGTTACGAAATCACAATCATATCCTAAATCGCGACATAACTCAATACTGTCTTCCCTGCAATCATAAATTAAAGCACTTACACGTTTTTTGTAAAAATGTAACAGTGTATGAACAGATTAGTGAACATTTTTATGGTTTACATTACCGAAATCGACATGCTTCATGATGCTCCGATAACTGTTTTCTGGACAAAAGAACCTGGCATCCCAGATGTTTATTGGAACACTTAAACTTCATCTTATCCAAAATATTTTCCAATGCTCGACATCGGATTTTTTCTGTGTCAAGTTTTACCCTGCACTGTGGGCAAGCCAAAGTACTTGTAGAACAAGTATGACAAATTGTATGTCCATTTTTGCACTGAAATATTTCAGCGGATGGAATTTCAAAACAAATTGGGCAAGAAAATTCATCCTGAGTATCCTCCATTATCAATTTGGAGTAACTTGATGCACACTATGTGGACACAAAATTGATACCACGTCCTTTCTGGTGAATGTTGAAAGCTCTTCTACAAGCGATTACATCATTCACTCAGATTATAATCCTATAATAATTTGTCTTCGTTTTTCTAGGGGTCGGAAAGTGTTTACTGTGAATTTTTAGTAGATGCAAAATAAAGATGTACATAAAACGACGATATTGATTGGAGAAACTACCAATGGTTTATGAAGTAAAAGAGAGGAAGAAGAAGAAGAGCAAGTAGAGACTGCAAAGCCAGAAAAGCTTGCACAACAATGCTGCTTTTCTATTCAATTGTAATAAAAGAGCTTTTATTTGACCTTGAAATACAACATGAATCATAAAATGGCTTTACGTGAACATGCAGGTGCAACAGTGCGCCGCACAAGAATTTTGTATTCACATCAGGTATAATTTTAGACTGATGTGGTATGTCATTGTTGCTAGACTAAGTTATTGTTTTATTGTTCGAATTTGATGATCCAATTGCTTGTTTATTTTGAGTCTGTTCACTACGGGCGCAAGCATAAACATAAATATGTGTTTCACGTTCAAATAGACTCTCATGGATTTTATTAGAGTGATTGTAATCTTGGACGAAGTCGACTCAGTGTGAGGTGAGCTGTAGTGATTTTTTGTCTGATCTTCATGGAACGGAGCTTTTCTTGTGATGCACGGAGAAGCTTTAATTTTTCTTTGAAAGTTACGTGACGTGTGCATTACCAGGTAATGAAGGAAAATGGTAATGTCAAAGTTAGTAATCAGTAATCAGTTAGAACAAGTATGACAAATTGTATGTCCATTTTTGCATTGAAGTATTTCGGCTGATGGAATTTCAAAACAAATGGGACAAGAAAATTCCTCCTGAGCATCCTCCATAACTTGTTGGGAGTAAATTGATGAACAGCTTTTGTACACCACGTTGCGTTTGAACAGAATTGATGCCACGTATTTACCATGAAATTATATTAACGTAATTACAAGTGCTTACACTATAAAACTCAAAATTGAATCATGGGATGATGATTAGTCTTGTCTTATCATTAAACACTCATTTAAATATTTGATTAAATTTCGTTCGTCGTCAAAAATGATTGCCAGCATTTTATTATGCGGCTTACACACTATGATTAGGTATGTATGATTATAGTAAAAAAATGATATCGATAATATGTTATCATTTATCATGACTCTTGATGTTTATAAAATGCTTTATAAAAATGTTATCAACATTTTAATTTGCACCAAAAAAATCAGACTTATAGTACCCGTAATATTTTACAGAGATTGAAGGTTTATAATTGTCATTTGTACGTTCAATATTAATATTTTGACTCATGAAATTATACTGATATCGCTTGTATATCTTAGGTTTTAAATATTAAGGATATTCTGCACATGCTACTTACTTATCGTTTTTTATTTCACACACTTTTTTCTTTCATTTATTTAAGTACAAAAGCCTCTCTAGCACAAAATCTTACAATTATAGCAGGTATGGTGGTGAGGTGAGGAAGCCCTTTTGCCTAATTATATTCATACCCATTTAGCTTTGATTCTGTGTGAGTTTTTGGGTACAAATGGATTTTAATCAGTTGATTATGTAGAGTAAATAGCGACAATGTTTTACTTACAATTAAATGCACATAAAATAGTTAAAACCCAATTCAACCCGTTGCTCACTAAAGTTCGTTTTTGCCCTGGGTAGCTGTTTTTAAAATCCACGAATAACAACATGCCAGGATCCTAGGATACCACCAAAAATCCCCGAAAAAAATTTTCCCCAAAAGCCCCAAGTTCTCTTATGACTTTTTAAAGAAAATTATCCTTTTTCTGCTTCGTTCATCTTTTCCACTGCTATAACTTAACCAAATTGCGTTTTTATGCTGCCAGTTCATAAAATCAATGCAGAAAGAACTTAAAAAACCTCAGAGTTTACGAAAAAAATTATAGATTTTTTTAGCAATTTTGTACAGAGTTGAGCAATGTATGAATGTGTCGGCTTTGCAGCAAGTTACGATTAAAAACGACGCTTTTGTCTGAAAAATATTAAACTAAATCCCTAACAGCAGACTATTGGCTTGTCCTTGAACTGCTGTAAGGATAGACATGCCAAAAATCAAGCCAATCAGCTACACAGATATTCAGCTAATCACACATACAAGCTAAAAGAAAAAAGTTTAAGCAACTTCCTTGGCTTGTTGAGCCCAGTTAATCAAACAAAAACTGATAAACAAAAGTAATAAAATGAACCAAAACCTGACACGGTTGTTGTTTTGAAATTCAATAGCACCAGTATATTCCATGTTATTTTTAACTTTAACAAGCACATGGTGCGAATGATAAACCCGTTCAGCGCAATCTCCACACAAGTCAAAATCTTTACATTCCAGACAGTGACGAAATGGACCTATTATTGGCTTGACACCACACCCATTACACTTAACCTCAGGGGATATGCAGTCTGTGCTTGCCCTCACTGGCCCATTGTCTAGTGAGAAATCTGTAATGTAAAATATTCAAAAAAAAAACATTTTAAAATATCTTACTTTCCAAAGATAGAAACCATCACAAAATCATAATGTTGCCTGCTTGCACCTGTTTTTATAACTACTTACATAAAGGCTCAGAAAAATACCAATCGTCGACGTCGAGTTTAACTACATCTACTTCACGGTCCATTTGGCAAATACTAACAGAAACTTTAAGAATGTTTGAATCCACTGATTCATATAATAAGTATTTGGAATTTAAAACATTGACTGGAACCGATAAAAGTGGTTTCGCAAATATTTCCTTTGCGTCCAATGCACTGATTGTGCGCGTTTTCCAGTCTAATGGCAAAACCTTTGAATAACACATACATTTTAGTAATACAATTCATCCCCAGTAATGCGGAACCATTATCGCTAATTCTTACCCCATTAAAGTCACTGATGATAGTTTACTTAACATAAAGGTCTTCAACTACTTTCCGTGACTTATCCAAGCAAAGTGTAGTCAGTGAGAATGTCTGGTTACTACCAGTGATTTTTGCAATTGTCATAAGTTGAACATCCTTTTCATTCATTTTTGTCTCTAAGAACATCGGAAGCCAGGCAATATCTTGTTCTGGCTGGAAATTGGTACGAAATCGAAGCATCATTAGGCCGAATGAGGTTTTTTAGGATGAATGCATAATGGTAGTTGTCAAAGTGCGACAATACTGTTCCAATGTTTTTAAGATTTGTTGTAAAATCACAATCATATCCTAAATGGCGACACAACTCAATGTTGTCTTCTCTACAGTGGAAACAAATTAAAACATATAAGTTTTTTGAATTTTGTGTAAAGTGTAAAGATTTAAAAATTAGTACAGTTTACGGTACCCAAACCGGCATGTTTCTAAATGATCCGGCAACTGTTGTCTTGATAAAACAAGCTGACATCCTAGATGTTTATTCGCACATTTAAACTTAATCTTATCCATGATATTTTCCAATGAACGACATCTGATTTTTTCTTTGTAAAGTTTTACCCTACACTGTGGGCAAACCAAAATACTTGTAGATCAAGTATGACACATTGTATGTCCATTTTTGCACTGAAATATTTCAGCGGATGGGATTTCAAAACAAATTGGACAAGAAAATTCATCTTGAGAATTCTCCATTGGCGTTTTATTTTAAATAAAAAAAACCTTTGCACGACTCCTTTACCCTAAAATGTTTCAAAGTCTTTTGCGAAATCTTGCAATGTAAGCCTTACATCATACCCTAAAAATTAACCGTTTGATAATTTTTCTTATCATATCAGATACCACTATATTAAATATTATTTGATTGAATTCCACTATATCACACTTTAAAATGTATTGCATTTACAGGTTGTTAGCATTTCATTATATAAATTGCGTACTATGATCGCTCCAAAGGAAAAGGTGATATCGGGGTGTTATTTTGTCGTTTGTGAAAAGTATGCTGAAAGTTTCAACTTGAAATTTTGTTTTACCTTATAATGCACAGAGCAATCAGACTAATAAGACCAGTATATGCTTTACTTTACAGAGATTATAGGTTTATAATTGTGAGTGCATTTTTAAATTAGATTTTAAACAATAACGATATTATGCATATTATGTATGCACATTAACAACAGATGGATATAACATAAACTTAATACTTACATTTATTTCTTATTTTACAAGAATAAATAATATCATTCAAAAGTTGCGAAAGACCATCTAATTCAAATACATACAATTGAAGCATTAAAGGACTGCTACAATGGCGAAAAAGAAATCTAAAGATCTTTTTAACCAAGAATTTTGTCGTAAAAAATGAATCATGCTTTGACTACACACTTGAACGTTCAGAAGTTAGTTGTAAGCATTTCAAAGATTTGTTAGTTACCGCAAGTACATACCACTGTTTAATTACAGAGGAACAAATTAAAACTTAAATCTCTGAAGTTCTATCCAATGCAATAAGCTAAAGGGCCATATTCAAGTTCTCACTAGCCTGGGACCCTATCTTAATTTCTCAACTACACGTCAGATGGTTACGTTTATTAGCTCATTCGAGAGAGCAGTTCAAGTTCTATTACACTATGGTCACTTTGTCAATTACCGGTTTCAAAAGATTCTGGCTGACCCATTGGTCCTAATAACAACTGGTGAGATATTAGCAGGAGAGGAGGAATCAAATTGACTAAAACCGTATTCAAAAAATCACAACTGTTTTCGAGATATTGTTTTGCGTATTTGCATACTGCACGTAACCTGTTTCATAAGGTTTACCTAGTAGTTACTTTTACAAAGTTGTATCAATCTTAATAAACTCATTGGCAAAACTTTCTACTTATCAACTAAACTTATCGGAACCCTACTTATCCAGTGCTTTTCTACTTGTTGGGATTTTTGGCATACAAATCAGGTATCACGAAAATGTTTATGCCAGAGGGAACTAAATATGGTTAACGGTTTGAAAATTTTCAGAAAATGGAAGCAGCCGGTGGTCAAGATAACGCTCAACCGTGGACAGTAGCGGAGATGGCTGCCAGACAGGAGGAAAGGCTAGGACGAGTGTCAAGCCAAACGGATATTGTCATATTTCATTTTGAATCAAAAGAACCCAAATTTCATAGAAACCTACGCAGAGTAACAAGCCTAACCACTCCATCGATTTTCCCGAAAAACGCCCCTAAAACACAGGCGGTATCCCTATTTGAAATTTAATTATTTTGGCAAAATTAGGTATGTACAAACCAACTAAAGCATAATTAGCCATATGTTGCATTTAAAATTTGAATGTACTGAAGAAGAGGGACCAGTTGACATTTTGATTTCTCAAAAAATCTTAATTATTACTTTAATTACATGTTAAATTAATTAGTAATTATCTCGGGGTACCGGCGGCGTTATGAGAAAAGAATGATACGAGGTCATTGAGCTCATCTTAAACAATAGTAATACGTTAGAGCTAAGTTATAACGGCGCCGGTACCAAAAGATATGGCCTTAATTATTAAGCCAATTAAGTCTACAATTAAGGAGAGCGGATCGTTCAGACATTACGTTGCGTATTTCGGCCTGCTTTAGTCCCCCAAGTGTCTAAGCTATGTATAAATCCAAGCATGTTGATATTCAAATGCAAACGGAATGTAGCTAAAACAAAAATTTGCATAAACTAGATAAGCTTTGCGTAGATAAAGATCGCCTCAATACTAATTCATAACCTTCCGTGCTTGAACTATGAGAGTAGATAAAGTATTCCTATGATCCAATTTTTAAAGGCATTTTTTATCTCTTATATGCAAATTAATCAAGGTCTTATCTCTTTTCTCGTCGGTGTACATAGATTTGGAATACTGTATTCCATGTAGATCTGCGCGCAGAAATCAACTTGGTGGAGATAACAGTAGCCCACGTAAAATATGCACAGCCCCACCTGAAAAATTGTACACTAGCTTCTTCTGTGCCGTCACGAGATGGCGGGCTAAATGAGTATGCTTCTCTACTATCATTTGGCTTGATCTTCATCCTAGAACAAAAGATGAATCACTTCACCCCACGATTCGCTCTCAAGTTTAATGAGGACACTCAAGGAATTCCGAATCTGAAGCAACCTCCTTGCGTCACATTAGTGTCCAAGGAAGGTAAAAAGTTCTGGGTGCCACGGAGCCTTCTTCTGGCACGTCCAGGTTTGAAACGCATTTTGCTGGAGAAAGGGGAAGATTATTGCGGTCCTTTGAAATTGACCAAACTTGACTCCAAAACGGTGGAGGTGCTAATCCAGTATCTGGAGAAAGGTACTCTCCATGTCCAGTGGAGGGACATGGAGGTAATCGGCGAACTCTGTGAAGCTGCCAAGGATTATGAGTTATGTATCTCTATTATTCGAGTTTGTGGAGGAGTCCCTTGTAAACCTCTGCACATCCTTCACAGCCTTCATTCTAAGACGCTTGGCAGTTAAACTGGGAATGGACAAGGCAGTGCAAGAGATCGACACTTGGCTGGAGGCCGACTTGGTCAATTCCAGAGGTGCCATTGTCAATGCACTGCGCTACCGGCAATGGCTCCAGGCAAGATTGGGAATGCAGGAAGCGGTCAATGACCAACTGGAAGAACTTCTCTTATGAATTTTATTGTAAATTTGTAACTGCTTGAAATAAAACATGAATTATTGTAAGTTTTGCAAATTTAATCATTCCAATCACACCGTTTATTCAAATTATCTTCATTTTAACAGCCAAGTACTATAAAATTCATAATCATTACAAATCCAACTAGTCTCAATTTGCCCCCTTGCAACCCATTTCCAGTTCCAGTTGGTCCAGTAGTGACCACCACCGGTGGAACCGGTTCTTTTATTTCCGGTGCCCATTCCGCCTTTTCAGGATTCATATTCTTTCCTTGGTGCTCGTTACAAAGGTCACGGTCGTTACAAGCACAAGCAGCGATTACAATTCCTTCTGAAGAAGATTCCACTTGACTGACTTGACCCAAGCGCTTATTTCCAGGTCCAGGAACCGGACGAAGATCTCCATATTTATCCTCAACGCACAACAGAAAGCTTCTGTACTCACTCTCACTGACCAGTCGTTTGTAGCACTTTCCAGTACTCATTTGAAACTTGGCTTCAGTGTAGAAGCATACGGCGATAATCAAACTGAAGCAGTCCTTTAAGGTGTCTAAAATTATGGTGTCTTTGGAACCGTCACTGGTCACTTTTGTGATTCGGATGGTCATACAGCCCTCTTCGGGCTCGTAGTTTACAATTTTTCAGCTTTCGGTGGCAACTGGGTTACCATCGTGGCAGTTGGCGTCCGTAGTGGCGTTGCAAGAGTAGCATTTCACACCTGAGAAAATAATTAATTAATGGATGGTTAAATACATGTAAAATCTATAAAAACACCGATTTTTTGGATTTTACTTCGATTTGGAGCAGTAGAGTTGCCAATTAGAATCGTGCCGAAAAGCAGTAGGGCGTCGTCCACTAATGACGTCACTTTAAAAACCTGATTTTTCGAGTGGCCCACTGACCCCTGTCACTATTTTTTAACATTGTAGGATAGGGCATTTAGCATAGGCTGTCAATTTTAACACGAGTGACCCACCGACCCCTAAAAGTGATGTCATTAATGGATGACACCTAGTGCCTGAAAATACTTGGGCAAGTAGCCGATTATATGCATTTTGAAAATGTATGGAATTCAATCATTCTTTTTCAAATCAGTTAATTTAAAATGCAATTTAAATCATTTGCCAAATGAGCATGTCATTTTTATGTGCATTGATTGATTGAAAGATTAACAAACAGTTATAGTTTCTATAGTCGCTTTTAAATAAATTTATGAATGAAAACTGTCCATTTTTCAAGATTAATTAATTTCCCATAAAAAGAGCTACCTTTCTATTATCCCACAAGTTAAATTAAACCCCAAAAAATCCCTTGGAAAATTAATTAACCTTTCTAAGGACCTAGTACCCAGCGCTTCGGAGATCTCCCCGTCCAGCTTAGCTTGTCCACTGCACTGTCCACTTGTCCACTAGCCCTGTACGCAACACGGATACTATACTACGCACAACCTGCGTAAAAAGCTTCCCTTTCTCAGCTTCTCAGAGAGACACCGGCGCTGTGAGCTGGACTGCTGGCCCAAGTTCGAGTTCAGCCCATAAGCTAACACAGGCTTTGGGGGGAGCAAGGATAGGATACTGAACTGCACAAAAAGCTTCCTTTCTTTTTAAGCTAGCAGCAGCAAGCCTGGCCAGCGTTCTTTAGGGAAAAGGACCATTGACCATGGTCCATGGACAGTTGACACTTGACCTCCGGGAAAATGGGACACCAAAGAGGGGACAACTGTGGACACTACCCCCAGGTAGTTGCGCCAAGTTTATTTCCGGTGACGAAAAGAATGATGAATCAAGTAAAATGAAGTGACGTCACTTGGACGTCCATTAGGAAATGCAAGTCAATCAAGTGGAGTTATTTACGTCAATCAGCTCAGATGACAATTGTGTGACGAATGACGACGAGAAGCTGGACTTAATTAATTTCTAGTACGATTATTTTAATTGACGAGATTGAGGGGGGTAAGTTGACATTAAATTAACGGTTCCCCCATTTTTTAAAGGAATTGCAAATTGTCGGAATCCTTTTTTTGGACACTTTTAGGTCATCAAAATGGGTTCCAAACTAAGTCTTTTTGCCAGAAGAGCAACCTCCGAAAACGCCACTGAAGTTGACGTGTCAACCGCTGAAAAAGTTAGAAGTTGGTTAGCTTCCTCCGCTGGTGACAACGGTGGACACCAAGGTCAACAAGATCCTCAACCAGGAACGTCCATTGCTGCCCAGCAGGTGACCATGACACCGCCAGCTTTCAAGCCGTTGTTCCAACCGCTGCAACTGCTTCCCAGACCAATTCCTGGGTTGACCCCCGCTTTGGTTGGAGCTCGACCTCCGACAAAGCTGAGTGACTTCAGTTATCCCTTTTGTCACAATTTAAGCAGGGAGCTTTTGGGTACCAACTGCGACGAGATTCTTAATGGCCACCGTGTCTTTTGGATTAGTGGTCAACCCCAAACGGGAATTGGACAGTGGGCCAAGTTAGCGTTTCCCGGGTACTTGAAGGTTTACACGGCTTCAGATTTGGAAGGATTTGTAGCCGGGATTCATCGAGGGATTTTGGTCACTTGTGAATTGGAAATGGGAAGGTATTGGCCGGAAGACCAAGTTTTTCGGTTAATTTTTGGTGATTCCAGGTTTAGGACAATTCCAAGGATTGTGGTATCCAGTAGCAGACCTTGTGTGATGTTGACCACTAAGTATAAATGGACCAGGGAGGAGTTCAAGGAAAAAGTGATTGAAAGTAAAACGGTGCACATGAAACTTTACGGTGACAAATCCCGGATTAGACCAAAAAGTGACGCGGATCCGAGAAGGATTCGGTTGGCTTATGAAAGTCAAGTTAAAAAGGAGATGGTTCTTAGGGACATGGGCAAGTGGACAGATTTACCAAGGATTTTAACGGCCGTGGCACATTATCA
Organism: Entomobrya proxima; assembly: GCA_029691765.1. Taxonomy (NCBI): domain Eukaryota; kingdom Metazoa; phylum Arthropoda; class Collembola; order Entomobryomorpha; family Entomobryidae; genus Entomobrya; species Entomobrya proxima. The sequence goes on from CM056168.1 coordinate 52,609,577, forward strand.
GGAGGAAAGGGAGAAAAATAAACCGAAGACGGTTAAGAAGGGGACGGATGACATTGATGGACAGTTGGAAGGAGGAATGGTCAAGGAGGAAAAAGTTGTCAACCGAAAGTGGACAGAAGATAAGAAGGTTTAATTGATTGTTTAAATCATTATTCATTAATAGCTTGGTAGTTAGTTATTTTGTAAAGGGAATTAATTAGCTGTTAAATTAATTGTTAATTGTTTGTGTAAGGTTGTCATTTTAGTACAAAAAGTGGAAATAAAGATGAAAAGTTAAGTCACAGAAACTCCTCGGATGCTGTTTCACATTGCCCCAAAAGTACTTCAAGTATGATTTTGGGTAATTAATTTTTTATAGTTCACCCGTTTCTGGTTTCACAATACTATAAAAATCTATAAAATTTATGCTTTCTTTCACTTTCAAAATAAATAGTAATTTATTAAGTCATGTCCCTTTTTTCATGATATTTGGGTTCAATGGTCAACTCTACATTGCAGGAATAAGGTCAGTTTTTACAAGAAAAGGAACCTGTTATTATGCACAAGGCACTTTAAAACGAAACCCTTTTTGTCCAATGTCCACCTATGTAATCCATGAAATATCCACAAAGCATTTCAACCTTTTTAATACCTGAGCAGTATGTGACAACTGGCAAGTCAAAGACCTTAAAAATTATAAATTAGAACTATTCATTAAATCACTAAACCTAAACCAGGAGCTAAAAGGCTTCCATCAAAATCTATCTGGAGTCCAAAATACCTTTAACATTATTTCTTATGAAAAGTGACTGCTTTTAAAGGTGTAAAAGCAACGATGCGGAAATTTCTAGCTAAATCAAGTTTCTATCCTTTTTAACCGAAGTTTGTTCACCCTTCAAAAAACGTTATAAAACCAGACAACGATATTCTACACACCTATATAAATATTCCAGCATTTGTTAACGGGTGACTTGTCAAAGGGTTACTTAAGTACACGGTTAAATAGGTGCTCCGACAAATATTATAATGCGACATGCACAAAGGGCTCTTATTTCTTGAAGCGTAACGCAATAAAATGAAACCATTTCCCTTTCAATCAACTAGACAGGTGCCTTAAAACCCTAAAACCAAATCAACTGGTCCATTGTTTCCCTTGACCAAAAATAGCTTTTCATTTCCTTTTTAAGTCAGGTCATTGCCCAATTGCATTTTAACTTCTTGTATAAAAGCAGGTTTTTCCCAGCGTCAAATCATCCACCAAACTCATTCCACAATTTACCTCTGAAAAGTCGTCACCTGCTATACCCATTCAAAATGAAGTCTTTACTCCTTACCCTGGCACTAGTCTATTCCATTAGTGCCTCTGCCGTTCCCTCCGACTCCGAACCCGAAGCCGTTCCCAAAGTCCCCACCCCCGGTCAACTACCCCCCGCTTCCTCCTGCGGTTCCTCCCTCCAGCAAACCATCCTAGAAAAGATTTTCCAAGGTTACAACAAGGACGTGCGACCTCCCCCGGGTGACAACGCCACCTTAATCCACGCCAATGCCAACATTGGTCGTGTTGTCTTTGTGGACGAAAAAGCTCATCAATGGAGAATTATTATGTACTTCCGTCAAACTTGGAACGATCCCAGACTTCAATATAGCCACTTGTTAAAGGGATGTCCATCATTTCCTTACATCACCCTGACCACCCCGGAAGCTGTGGGCAAGGTTTGGACACCCGACCTGTTCTTCTTTGACGAGCTGGAAGGACGTATTCATGTGGTTATCCAGCCCAACTATTACATCCGGATTTATCCCAATGGCGATATTATCTACAGTGTGCATGTGGATGTTACCCTGTTTTGTACTGGAGCGGGTAGTGGACCGGGTGAATACGTGTGTCCATTACATGTGGAAACTTATGGACACACTGTGAGTGAGCTGATTGTCCAGTGGGCCAAGGCGGAACCCATTCAGTTTGATAAGACGCAGACATTGTTGGATAACCATGTGGTGGGGGATATTGATCTGGCGACAGGGGATTCGGATAATATTACTGGGGAGTTTAGCTACATTGTGGCGAACTTCCACTTTTTGAGAAAGGCTTGTTTGCAGTAAATTTAATTGAAAATGATTTTTTTAAAATGTTTAAATAAAGTTGATTTACAGTTTTTTATACTTGACAAGACAATGATTGTTATAAAATGTGCATTTTTATTTGAATTTTGATAACCATTTCGTAATCAATCAGCATTTATCATGATTTAATTGAAAGGTAATTTATTAGAAACGGTTTTTTAAAGAGTTTCATAATGCCCCATACATCAGTCCAGCTTCATAAATTACCTGAATGCAAAGTTTCATTTCTTTATCTAGTTTATTCATTAGAAATACTAAAGTCCATACCAAATTAGCAATCGGTCTAAAAACCATGTACCTAACTGCATGATTGGCATTTAATTAATCAAACAATTACATAAAAATTGGAGCAAACTGGGATAAAAGAGCAATTAGTTTATGATTATGCATCAGGAATCAGGATGAAAATTTAAATTCAATTAAATTTGTAAAAAACGTTGGTACTTTGCTCTGAGGCTTAATAAGGTTAATTTAATTGAAACTTGAAAGCCTGGGGGATAGTTTTGTATTCGTTTTATTTCTTAATGTTTCAATAATTTGGCTATTTCCAGTAGACTTTAAAAGATTGACAGGATCTATACGTCAAAATGAATATTGTAGTAATAAGCCTGCCATTTCAATGCAAGTAGATAGTGTATACATGAGTAACTGAACAAATGAACCAAATCACAGTAAGAGTTTCCTATTGCCCCAAACATTTTGTTTGATAAAACCTTCTCAATTAATACGTCAAAATACTTGCTAAAAACGCTAATACGATATAAAAAACGGTTTTCATTAAAATAAAAACTTAATTATGAATGGCTTGTTCAGGGTATAAATCCTGTATTATTTCTAATCAGTTTTGGATAGAGTTCCGTTCTAAGCGCAGCACCTATTCTAGTGATATAATTCCACCAGCTTCCTTTGTATATTTAACACAGCAGCACAGTTTCTCAATCAGGAGGTTAAGGAAATACTAAAATATTGTTTCATTTTTTAATTTATGCAAACATTTACTCTAGCTTTTGCAGAAGTAAGAAGAATTGCAAGGAATAATTTAATAGCTTAATTTTTAATTGGTGGCAACAATCTCAATACACAAAAATGAACAATATTTTAAAGTAGAATAGTATAATGTATTGCACCAAATAAAATAAACCTGTTCTCAACATTACCTATATTTTAAATGCGGAGTTCAAAATTCCTAACGCTACTTCATTTCCTAATGACTTAGATTGCAAAACCCAATGAACCGAAATATTAAACAGTTATATAATTTCTTTTATAAAACCCAAAGTTCATTGAATACTTTACCCTGCCCTGGAGTTTGTTGCTCTTTTACGGGTTCTATACAAAAAGCGTTAGAAATCTAGAATTTCTCTAAAAATAATCCAGCTATTGAATAAATGTACGGTACTTACAGTTAAATAAGGACTTATTCTTTGGAGCATGAAGCAATACAAATGTGTACCCTTAAAGGCAGGTACTTCACAGACAATAAAACCATAACAGCTATCTTCTATTGTTCCCAATGAACCCAAAACCCCAAAAATAAATTGTACTAAATAAACTTTGCATTTTCATTTAATCCGGTCATTGCCATACTGTCTAACTTCCTGTATAAAAGCAGGGTTTTCCCCAGCGTCAAACCATCCACTAAACTCACTTGTCAATTTACCTCTTCAAAGTACACACCATTTTGCCAAAATGGGTTCTAAAGTAATTTCCTTTGTGATTGCCTTGACACTGGCCATTTTCCACTGTGCTAGTGCCATTCCCTCCGAAGTCTCCTCCGAAGCCGAAATCGCCCCTAAAGTGCCCATCCTTCCCCCAGGCGCCAACTGTGGTTCCGCCTTGCAGCAAACCATCCTGGAAAAGATTTTCCAAGGTTATGACAAGGACGTGCTACCTCCCCCGGGTAACAACGCCACCGTGGTCACCGCCAACGCCAACATTGGTCGTGTTGTTTGGGTCAATGAGAAAATTCATCAATGGAGAGTTATCATGTACTTCCGCCAAAACTGGAATGACGCCCGACTCCAGTATAGCCATTTGTTAAAGGGCTGTCCATCATTTCCTTACATCACTTTAACCACCCCCGAGGCTGTGGGCCGCCTGTGGAAACCTGACCTTCACTTTGTGGACGAAATTGAAGGAAGAATTCATACCGTTATCCAGCCCAACTATTTTATCCGGATTTACCCCAATGGCGATATTATCTACAGTGTGCATGTGGATGTCACCTTGTTCTGTTTGGGAACTGGAAGCAAGCCGGGTGAATATCTGTGTCCAATGGTAGCGGAAACTTATGCTTATACCACGGACCAACTGATTATTCAATGGGCGGCCAAGGATCCTATTCAGATTGATAGAAGCCAGACGCTCCTAGATGACCATGTTATTGGAGACATTGATACTTTTTCCAGTACGGTTAGTGCTACTACTGGAACATTTTCTCATATTGTGGCCAACTGGCACTTTTTGAGGAAGGCTTGTCTTCAGTAAAAAAGGATTGGGTGGGATTTATGGGAATTTATAATTGATTGTTTAATGTTTTTGAAAGTTTTTACTAAATAAAAATACTTGTTTTGGTTTATAAAAGCGTTTAAATAATTATTCAGCATTTGAAATGGAAATCATGATTTTTATAGATAGTTCATAAGAATGAGTTTCATATTGCCCCAAAACCCAGTTCCAGGTTCATACACCATAAATGCCTATCTTTTTCCATCAAAATCATAGTCCAAACTCCAAAGCAGGGTCATTTACTGATTTAGGAAGGTCACTGTCGATGTCGCCTTTCCACTTTGTGGCTTACCTGGAAACATATTTTTACTTCAAATGCAACAAAAACTTGTATTTTTATTTTTGCAAAATATTTTTGCACTTTTTCTGGCTAAATGCATACTTTAATACAATTTATAATGCTACTGCGGTTAAATTATTACGAATTATCACGCAATTTGCACAAAATGGATAACTTTTTGAATACCGGCAGCAATGAAGAAATTGGCCAAGGAACTGTTCCAGGGGCGAGAAACTTGGAGGAGGTGATCATGGAGGCAACGTCTATTCCCGTTATTGATAAAACTCAATCCTCATCCTCAACCGGAAGTCTTCCTGTTTCAGGAACATCTCAGGAACGACGGGACAAGTGGGTTACCATAAGGAAGCACCAAAGACCAATTACGACCAACGTCTCAGAATACCCTCAGCTTCAGAACTGCACCAAGCCATCTAAGAAGGACAAGTCCACTCTTAGAAAATTCGTTGGGAAAACAAGAGAAAGTCGAGGCATTTGTTTTTACCCTTGTAAAGCGGACCCGGGGATTGTTTCCCGAGCTAAAGAAACAACTGCGGAGATAATTAAAGCGAGACAGGAATTAATGGCTGGGATAAATGAGGAGGAGAAGCTTCACGTCAGCTTTTTGAACAAGGCTTTTAAGGAACAGGTTTTCTAAGACAGATTCATGCGCACTTTCAATCCAAAGCATGTTAAATTTATTTGAAAATTCAATCAAAATGATATGGAGGGATCGGCTGGAGGGTGACGAAGGCACTTCATAAAATGTATAGTATGTAAAATGTGCTTGAAATGATAATAAAAGTGTTTAAAAATGCTTAAAACTGCATTTATTTTCATTTTTTGATAGTTTTTAGCTAACATGCTTTCAAATAGTTTATGTTTAAATATTTTGTAACATGAATATAATGCCATCAAACATAAGTAGCAATTTCATAAATCTTGTATCAACTTGTCACTAGTCGAATAACCGTTAATTTCAATAATTACTTATGTTGAATCACCAATGTTGACTGTCGTGTCATTTATGCCTGACATATATGCAATTATGCTTGTTATTTAGAAATTAATGTTCCTTGTTCCTTTACAAATCAATAGGTATATAATATACAATCAACAAAACTACTTATCTCAAACAAGCAAATAAGTTGTTCTTGTCATTCAAAGCTTTAATTGCACAACGAATCTTGATATTTATCTTAATAATCTTGTTGGAACGTAATCGTAATCACGGTTTAGACAATTAATTAATTTAAGTGTACGTTTGTGTTCTTACAATTGTTCACTAAGCAGTATTGAAATTCGCCTACATTTTACAAAATAAATAGATCTAGCTATAGATCTAGCTACTTTAAATCTTGATTTGTAAATTGAGTGGGTGCAACTATCAAGTTTTAGGAACAACTTATATTCTTGTACATAAACTTCTTTACAAAATTTACAAATTAATTAATTATGTATTCGACTTGTTCTTACTTAATACTCTGAGTGAGCCATGTATTTATACAAAAATTATTCGGGTTTGGAAGTATATTTAAAACCCGCTTCACTCGCTTATCGTCAGCCTAAGTTAAAAAGCCTAAATATTTCGTTATTTTTTTAAACAGTTATTTTTCATAGACAACAAAATGTTACACAAACATCATTTACTATTCCAACGCCTTCTTAGCTTGGTAAATACCCTAGGCAGTATAAACTTTCACTGGAATAATCACCTTTCGCTTTTATCCCCCACAACCACCCTTAAAAGTCAAAATTCACTAAATCTAAAACTTCTTATCCATTTCACTCTTACTCTTTTCCTATACCTTGGCTTTATATTTAATTCACAACTCTCCAAATCCTTACCAAATCCCTCCGAAACATTTCTATTTGGAATAACAACCGTCTGCATAACAGGCTCTTTAATTCTTACCTATTTTTGCAAACTAAATGTAAATCTAATTTGCCAGTATATAAACGGTCTATTAAGTTATAAAAAACTAAACTCAAACCAAATTCCTTTATCAAAATTATCCAAAATAAATATCTTATTTGCTTACGCAGTTTATCTTTCACTATTATTAACACCATTAGGATTTGTTTATGGTTTACATTGGAACAATCCCTGTAAACCGGCAATAGTTGGTTACTGGATTTTGTCAGAATGTCAATTATTTAAACTACCTAATGAAACTTTAGTAAAATTTGTAGTATTTGCTGTAAATTATTGGATGTGGGCATTTGGTCTAAGCGTTTGCTCATTTGTAGTGTCCGGAATAATGGGGTAGATTCACAAAACCAAATGGGCTGGGTTCCCAGCCTTATCCAATTCACAAAATCGGCCCTCCCAAAATACGGCCCAAAAATGGGATTTTTTTGGGAATTGGGCGCGTGTCTGAATAAGCTTATTCAGATGAAATTTTCCCAATCCCTAGCCCTAAATTTAACATAGACATTTTGGGCCGACTCTGAGGTGTCCCAAACCCATTTCCATACATCTTTCATAAGTGAACTTAATCAGCAATTTCTTTGTAGAAAATTGAAGTTAATGGTTTAATTTAATGAAATATCAGAATACTGATCAGTTACTTGTGCCAACGCTTTGTTTTTTATGCCAACGCCAAGTTTTTCCTGTTTACTACTGTGAATAGTAGTAAGGATTAGTCCGCGGTCATTCCAGGAAATTACAACGCACTAGAAGCAGCATAATAAATTCCACAATGGATATGGACGTCTTTTGGTTTGTTTCCGAATTTCTCGACCAACTTAGCAGTGACAAGGCGTTTAGTCAATGGGAAGAGGCGGATTGCGAGCTGGTTGCAGAGGTTCTTTTTGCAAAAAACCGTCTGACTTTTAATGTTGCTGGGGATTCATCTGAGTGTATCGCTGCGCTTAACACCATTAAGCTGTACAACTTGCGGTTTGTAAGCTCATCGGACGACATTTCTTATACGTACGATTGGGGAGTTCCTGACCGTGTCGACGCTGTTGTTGACATTACAATCACTGGTACGTGCACTGAGTTTGGGATATTCAAAGCCAAGCTGGACGTCAACAAGATACTTTCATCCAACAGAATTCTCATCAGGAAGCTTGACCTTCGAATAATTCATGCTAGCCAAGTCGTAAAAGCTGGAAAAACGGATTCAACCTACTTTGAAGATGCTGCTGACACTTATAATCCGGAGAATGCACACGATTAAGTGGCGTTATCACGGATTTTTATTTGTGTACATCATTTGTATTGTGTAAACGCTTCTTTGTGAATGCCAACACCAACAACAGACGATTCAATAAATTATAAATTAATAGATTATAATGCTAAGTGTTTTAAATTTATTTTGTGTAACAAACGCATGGCATTATTTAGAAGTCTCTCTACAACTGCATTCCACACATGTGATAACTATTCCTTCTCATTTTTATCTTCTTACTAGCATCAAATTAAAAAAATATGATTGATGCTGCCATTCGCAACCATTATTATCAAGAAAAACATGTTCTTATCCGATTCCGGATGTAAACAAAGACAGCACATATGATTTCTGAGCTAAATTTACGTGAGCGCGGCGGTCTCACAATACTCCGCAAGTTACATTGAAATGGGCTGGAAGCCCAAACTGGTCCCAAAAGTGGGTTTTGTGGGTTGGGATGGGCTGAATGTTTGAATTAGGCCCAAAACCTTATCCCACGAATCCTATTCCTTATCCTAAAGTTTTGTGGATCTACCCCAATGATCCTATCTTCAATAACTTTACTACACCATTTAAAAATGTAAGTAAATTTAAGTTAAATTTTAATTTAACCCAAAAATATTTAAAAATTCTAAATAATTTTATAGGTATTTGGACAACTGCGTTAAAGGAACAATCAACTTACCCAAACAAATAAATCACTACCGAACTTTACAATATTTAGCCCTTTTAATGAACCATTTAATGCAAAATGTTATCATACCCATAATTGTAATTGCAGCAATTATTCAACAACCTGTAGCAATAACTTTATTATTTAACATGTCATCTGAAAATATAAATTTTATAGAAGTTTGTTTCTTTATAATTGTAGCAATAGATAGTATTTTATGTTTGTTAGTTATTTTGGGCGGTTTGGCAGAAATATTTGGTCAATCTTTACAAAATATGGGTAAACTTAAACAAAATGTTGTAAAGTGTAAGTATTTTAATATAGAGTTTAAGTGTAAGTTAAGGTTTTACAAAAGTTGGGATTTAATTAGGGTTAAGTTTGGCTGGCTAAATTTTATTGATAAGTGTACACCTTTAAATTGTATTGATTTTGCGAATACTTTAACTATTGAGCTGTTACTTTTACAAAGATAAGTATAGTTAATGGAACATGGACCAAAAAATGACAATGTGTCATAATGCCCCAAATAAGTATTTCATGAACTGCTGGACACTGGACATAATTTTAAAATAAATGGTCAACTAATCGATCTAAAAATTACTTTAAGATTGTCAGTTTAATTAAGTTTTAGTATGAATTTTACCGTTACGCAAATTTGTAACGGTTTTTTGGACAAGTTTGGTTCAGGCATCTGGACATGGACAGGATTCACGACAGAACTTGCAGGAATGTCAATCTGGTGACAAGTTGAGCTACAGAACAGTCCGTTGAACAGGAATGGACGTGAATCTTACCAAAACCGCCGTACTGACAAACTGGTCGTCACTTCGTCACAAAAGTAACGACGAAACGGACGCAGTTTTGGATTAATCTAAAAAAATCGGAATCTGACGATTAAATTGATTGATTGTTTGATTAAAATTGAAAGTGCGATTGTCAAGTCGAAGGTGAGTTGCCAAAACCTTAAAATTGACAATGGTCCATGGTCCATCTTTCATTTCTTTCGGGAAATTAACGGTTTTCTTAATTTTTAACGGTTTTCTTTAAGGTTAATAGAATGGATTCTAAAGACGTCACTGTTGGTCCATCGTCCTCCTTAGGAAGCGGTACTAATCGTCAAGGTGTCAAAAGGGAACGTGACGAAGAACCTTCACCGTCAACTTCTTCTGGACCACGCCAAGTGTTCGAAGCCCATTATTTCAGCGGTCCAATAGTTTCCTCCTTCCAACCAGCCAACTTGAAGCTACTTCCTTTTGTCTCCAGACCAATTCCTACTTCGTCATCGTCACCTTCGTCACCTATTTTGGTTGGACCACGACCTCCTTCCAAGTTGACCGACTTTGTGGAGCCCTTTTCCAACGGTTTTTGCCGTCAATGGTTTCCTCCCCGTTATGCTTATCACTTTGAAGAGATCCTTGAAGGAAGTCGTGTCCTTTGGCTTGGTGGACCACCGGAAACTGGTCTTTGGTACTGGACACACTTGGTCTTTCCTCGGGAAAGTTATCTTTACGTGGATAAGCCTACCGACTTGAAACTTTATGATAAGCTGAAGCACAAAGGCGTGGTTGTCCAAGGGGAACTTTGTCCCGAAAGATGGTCACTGGGACAAGTGCTTCATTTGGTTTTCACTGGGACAGTTTTCGACACCGGGAGATTTGCCCGAGAGGAGATGACCATTGGAATGCCAAAGGGTTGTCCAAGAATTGTACTAAGTAGATTTGGAGTGGCACCTTCGGAATTGCTAAAACTGAAGTATGGTTGGAACGATAATAATATTTTGTATGGAAGGGTGGCCAACTGGATTGTGAACCAGAGTGTGGTCAAGTTGACCAAGGAAAGTGACCCGGGGAGGCTAAGGGTTAGATACAGGAGTAAGTTTAAAGGGGAGGAGGTGGTTTGCGATTTGGGGGAGTGGAGGGACTTACCGGGTATTTTGGCTATGGTGGCGAATAAGTTTGAGGAGATGGGGGAAAGGAAGAGGATGATGGACCAGGAGGAAAAGGGAGGTGACGATGAAGGTGACGAAAATAAAGCCAAGAAACGGAAGTTGGAGGAGGAGGAAGCTAAGAGGGGTTTGGAGGGAAATGGAAATGGAGGGGAAGGTGACGATAAGAAGAAAGATGGAGGTGACGATGAAGGAACGAAAGTGGACACCGGGGTGAAGCCAGAGAGTAATGAGGGGGTTGACAGTGACAAGGAGAAGGAGACGGGACACTTAAGCCAAGGACAGAAGATGACGGATTCGGTGCAATCGATGGAGGAAACCGTTTTTGAGGAGGGGAAAGCTGAAATAACGCCGAAGGTTGAAGATTGATCCTTGCTGCTGTATGATTTATTTAAGCAATTGTTCCAAAAAACGTGTCAAAATGTCTATTTTTGTACTAAAATGATTAATGTTCCAAAATGTTGTTCCAAGCCAAATAGTTTTTGAAGATTGAATAAATTACAGATTAATCTAAATGTGCTATTTTGTCTACTGAATTGCATTGTCACTTGTCACCTTTCACTTAAAAATTGTCAGGAAATTGATCATGGGGCATTCTGAAACTTTACCCGATTTCCGTTACCTTTTTTCTAAATTTTACATCAATTTAACTGCTTAACTATTTCAAACTTCTACACAAAACCTAGCTAAAAGCTTATCAACCAATTTATTACAATATTTCGTCACCAGTGTCCAGTGTTAAACAGTTAGTTTAATTGTCAAGCTATTTAAGTATGCTTTAGCATTTTACGGAAAGCTTGGATGACCACAGCTTTGAATACGCCTGCCTGGCAAATTTCCAGTCATCTAGATACTAACTATCCTAAACATCTAAGTTGGACCAAGTCATTGTCATCGTCAACTTTTCCAAACTGTCCAAAACATTTAGAACATTAATCCAACTTTTCATCGAATTCGTCAACTTCAAAAAATGGACACCATTCCTCCCACAATCCCAATCTTTTCCACTGTGTCCGGTGACGTTGACCTAGTTTCCGGTCCCCAGGGTGCTAAACTGAGCTTAATTCCTGTGGACACTTTGGTTCATCGTCACCATGTCAATGATCCCAACGGTTTGGAAGCGCCCGTTATACTTCTCCCTCGACCCATAGACCGTTTAACCGACTTTATCTCTCCTTATTCCAATGGACTGTGCAAGGAGGTACTTGGACCATTAGATGACAACGTTTTAAAAGGCTCCCGAGTTCTCTGGGTACAGGACAAAGTGAACACTCATTTCGCCACCTGGATTAAAATCGCCTGTAGTTCAAAAAACGGTTACTTGTCCGTTGAAAAACCTGAGGATTTAAAGCAGTTTGACAAGTTAAAGCACAATGGAGTTGTGGTCCAGGGTGACCAAGTGACGAAATGGCCTGAAAAACAATTTTTGGACTTTATTTTCACGGGAACTAGTTGGGAGTCGAAGGACATTGATATGGAAGGTAACGTGACGCCTAAAGGCGTGCCAAGAATTGTGGTCAGTGTTAAATCTCCAAAGGAAGTACTGGGTGACATGATGGTCTGGGGTTCGGGGATTGTTGAACTGTGGGAACCCGGAAGTATTGTCAAAATGAACCCGGAAATAGATCCCGGGAGAATCAGGCTAAAGTACAGAAGTAAACTGACCAAGAAAATGGTCACGGTCAATTTGGGACAGTGGTCCAACTTGGCAACTTTGTTGGCGAGAACGGAGGAGGCAAGAGAAGGAATGTCAACATTGTCATTATCGTCAACGGTTTTACCGTCACCTTGGCCACCCTCAACAACAACTGACTTAGTCGTCACCCCATCGTCACTAGATGATGGTCGTCTATCAAGTTTACTGTCAAGGCCTTTACTGAATCCGAGGTTATTCTTGTACTCATCGTCATCGTCAATGACTTATCCATCGTCACCATTGCCATTGTCAAGTAGTCCATCTTATGGAATAATTACAGTGGAAACCGGAAGTGCGTGTGAAGTGAAAAGCGTCAAGTGGAAACAATATCCGGGAATGATGTGGAATGGGAGAGGACCTATGGTTTCGGGAATGACAGAGGATGACCATTGACAACTTAACTTAATATTTTTATACTTATCATCTAACTGACAATTAAATAATCATGACATGACATTGTATCGTGACGTATGGTCAACTATCAACTAAATAAAAACCTTGTCTCAAGTTGCCCCAAAAAATTTAGTTTAACCGTTTATTAAACCGTTTATTAAACCGTTCATTAAGTTAAGTCATTATAAATTTAGACGATAAGGTCATAAAGATGGAATTGCAGGTTAAGATAAGCATGACGATAAGTATTCAACGGAAAAGGTTTCATGGACATGGACCATGGACACTTTTGACAAGCTTTGGTGACAAGGTTTAGGATCCACAAAGGATTTTGGATGATCAGAAGTGAACAGGAATGAACGCGTTCATTCAACGTGACGTTGACGTTCCGGTGGTCAGTGGTTGGATTTCGGTGGTTCTGGAATCGTCAGTGTCAATTACTTGAATGACGATTCGTCAGTCAAGTTGTCGGAGAGAATTTTGGAAGAAAATCGGCGAGTTTTGGAGTAAATCGATTAGTTTTGAAAGAAATTGGTAAATTTTGGAGAAAATTGGCTAGTTTTGGAGGAAATCGGCGAGTTTTGGATAAAATCGGTGAGTTTTGGAAGAAATCGCTTTGTTTTGGATTGTTTTGGAACTTGAAACTAAAGTTGTCATTTTTTTCAGTGACGATTTCTAAAGGTCATCAAAATGAGCCCCAGAAAAGCAGCAGCGGTGACAGGTTCCGGTACTGGTGTCAATCCTGGCGTTCCTGTCCCTAGACGAAGAAGACGACTACCTCCTGGAGTAATTTACCAGCCCGAACCTCTAGAAAGCGTGTTAACTTCCGAGTCTCTAGAATCATCGTCAACTTCTAATGATCAGTCCACTTTGGTAACTACCACCGTTTTTGAACCCGGTCCCAGCTGTGACCTTACTTTGGACACCACGCCAAAACCATTTCATCCCAGTTTATTAAAGCAACTGCCCATCATGCTTGGACCTCGAAACTTGAAGCTTTCGGACTTTAAACCGCCATTTTGTCACGGTTTTAGTCCGGATTTTCTTGGAAGGTTCTACCCTGACGTTATAAAAGGTTCCCGGGTACTTTGGTTTCATAGTCCGAGCCCAAAGGAAGCTAAACTTTTAAACTGGGCCAAGTTGGCATTTCCGGAACAAGATTATCTTTATGTTGACCAAGTTGACGATTTAAAGCAGTTTGATAACCGGAAACATAAAGGAGTTGTGGTCACGGGTGACATTAACCCGGGAAGTTGGACCAAAAAGCAAATCAAACAGTTTGTGATTACTGGAACGGGACAAGGTGACGAAGAGTTGACGATTGTGCCAAAAGGTGTTCCCAGAGTGGTTATCGGTGACACTCCACCCATGAAGCTGTTAACTTGGCGTTACAAATGGACCGAGGAGCAAGTCCGTTCTAGTAAAGTGGCTAATTACTTTGTGGGTTCAAGAGTGGTCCAAATGACACCGGAAATTGATCCGGACAGGATTAAGATTGCTTATTGGAGTGGGGTTAAGAAGAAGGTGGTCACTCAGGACTTTGGAGGGTGGAATAGGCTTCCGTTGATTTTGGAGGGGGTGGCTGACTTTTGGGAGGCGGGGTTGGAAAAGAAGAAAAGGGAATTGGGTTTGAGGGGGGAGGTGAATGAGGTGGTCATTGAACTGAATGGACCAAGGGAATCGAAAAGGGCGAAATTGGACACCAGTGTTGAAGACCAGGAGACCTTGCAAGTGACACAAGGACAGGGGATGATTTCTTATGGGGAGGAAACCGTTTTTGAGGAGAAAGCTGAAGAAATGCCGAAGACTGATTAATTAAATGAAGTAATCATTTGTTTTTAAAAAGGTGTCAATTTGTCTATTTTTTGGTTAAAATGGTGAATAAACTTGTTAATTCAATGTAAAGTTTTGTCTCAAGTTACCCTCATTGATTTAAATAGGTTTTGTCTGGATAACGGTTTAAAATCTTAGGGATTTTGTTACATTTTTGAAATCGGCATAAAAAACTGGTTTAGGGATCTACTCTCCGATTTTAATTATGATTAACTTTCAATCTTCAAATTTCATGTACAAACATGGCTTTGGTCCTAATACCAATTTACATGGCAAAGTAATTACTAAAGATGGTCGGGAATTTTGTGGTAAATCCAGCTATTCTTTTGGAGTTCGTAGCCCAGTATTCCATTCCAAAATTTTTTTAAACGTCCGTGTTTGAAGCGCAGAATGGAGTTGTTGAAATGGACACGGTATTTTTCTGGTGCCACATTTGAAGCCCTTTTGAGTTTCATGTATAGTGGAAAGCTGGCAGAGAATTGGATAGAGCATGAAATTCTTAAGGAGTTTATTTATGGAGCGCACAAATATCTGCTGGAGGATTTGCAAAAGTTTTTTGGAAGGATGATGGTCTTCCTGTGGAGTGACGCGGAGGAGGAGGTTAACAAGCAGAATTTGGAGGAATTGGCTGACAAGCTGAATATCAAAATGGAACAGGATTGGAATGCCACTTTACAAAGTTTTATGGAAATAGAGGGAGAGATTGCGTTGGAAATGCTGGTACAATTAAGATTGAAGATAGTGGAACCAAGACCAAAATGGAATTATACATCAAAAGTGGCAATGGGGCATTGTGATACAAAAACTGGAAATTCCAGTCTCCAATTAACATGCACAATTGTCTTTTGTCTTAATTATAATGAATATAGCTTCTCTATATAATAGTGCATTATTAAAGTTTGGGAGGGTGATACTTTGATTGGTGATTAAAGTGACAGAAATGATATTTTTTAAAAAACGTTCCTTTTAACATTCAGCATAATTACTTTAGATTTTTATCAGAGAAATTACTTCATTATTATAAAAAAAATGAATAATTATTTATCAACGCCATACAAACCGCCCCCAAGAGAAAAGTTTAGCGAAACATTTTAAAAACGCTTTTGCTGACTCCAGACACAAAAAAATGGTTGATCAATTCTCCAGAAGAAGATCCTTCATCTTGACCATCGTCACCAATGACCCATGTGTACCCAACCACCAAGGAAACTCTAAAATGCAGTTAACCATATCCAATGCATAAAAACGATCAAGGAAATTGGTCACTCCGAAACAACAAGATGGTTTAATAAATACCCAGAGACTAGAGACAAAGGACAATTAAACAATTAGCCATTTTATTACATTTTACTAAAACGGTTAATTAGAAACAAAAATTGTATGCATAATTTTTCCCACGAATATACAGAATAGTTAAAATAGTCTTAAAACTTAGTAATCGTTATCATATCATCAATCACAAATCACAAGCTTACACGTGACATAATAAAGCACTTGAGATCAGGTACCATCGTTATTAAATTTTAACCATAATCTCTAATGTTGGAAATATTACGTTTACAAACTTCTTTGAAAGCTCCATACTTTTTCATAATATTTTTAACAAGTTAATATATACTTTATATTCTATATTTAAGTTATCATTTTCACACAAAAAATTTGAAACTTCTTTTTAAAACTGTTCCTGTTCCAACTTATCCAAAGCCACCAAAGCCATTGCGGTTGTAATAGGCTTACAATTTGCATACTTTCCAAACTCCATTCTAACATGGGGCTCCCATTCCGGGAAATCTCCACGCTTGCCTTGTAATTTAATCAAAGCACTTTTTAAGCTTAGAATGCTTTCTTGTATTTCTTTAACATTTTCTTCCTTTGTTTCTTCAGGAATAATATGCAGTTTCAGATTAAAAGTTGTCAAAAGCATTGCAGCAATGTCCAGTGCAGTTTGAGTTTCCGCAACTTTAGCCATTTCAATCAATTCAGTTTTACAAAGCTGGACAAATCCACTGCCGAACTTTTCCATGGCCAAAGTGCTACATGTTAAATATCTACTTAAGAGAAAATACATAATGAAACGGGTGGAATGGTAAAACATGCCACCAGATTTTCTTGATTGGATTAACTTTTCCACTGTTTCAGTTATCAGCTCAATAGTGGCTAAAAGCTCAGGATTATCATCCAATTGAAATGTGGACAAACACCACAGAAAATTAATGCAACTTCCAAGATCCATCTTTGGATTGTTAATAAACTGATCATTGTTTATTAATGGAGTGGTAAGACAGGCGGATACTTGATTTTTCTCGTTTTTTATACTTCGGTCCATTATAGTTTCTGCCAATTGTTTGCTTTCAGCAAAGCTTAAATTATTTGTTAAATATAAACCCATAAGACACAAGCAAGAATTGTCCAACTCGTCCATACAAGACTGAGACTCTGCAGAATCATCAGCGCGCAAAAAAATGTTCCAAAGACCGGATGCACTTTTATTTTCCTGTACAACTTTAACCAAACCGGGTATAACAATAGGTTTTAATCCGTTTACAGTGCTGAGGAGACAAAGACTGAACGCTGAGGGATGAAGGGTTAACTTTTGAACCCAATCTTTTGTCTGAAATCCAAAGGAAAAACTGCACTTGGTAGACAGATAGAAATCCGCTTTTTCCAAGGGGGACATTCCAATGGTAGGGTCGGCAAACCGAGGAAAATTTTCCATGTTTCTAAACCAAAATATTTTTGCAAAAGAATAAACACAAAATAAACTAGCTCCGTTGTCCGTTATTTTGGCTAGTATTATAATATAAACTTTTCTTGAATATGTAATTTGAAAATGCAAGTCTTACTTTATTGAGATCTCTAACACAACAATGAATAATGTTTTCAGATATCCGAACTTTAGAAAAGATTTCAAAAATAACAAGTAGGTATATGAAAAAATGTTTATGGTTATTATTGATTCACTTTAAATATTTTAAATTATTTTAAATTTTTGTCTTGCTATCTTGTACACTGATATCTAGTAAATTGTATTGCACAAAAACTCAAATTTTGCATAAACAGTGGACAGTGAAAGTATTTTGCAATTACAAAAAAATTTTCTTTAAATATCTCTAACAACACCCAAATTTAATCTTTGTAAATGTCATATTCACTTGTATTCACAACATAGAAAGTATTCCACGTTGAATGCAAATCTGTAGAATTTTTTGCAAGTAGCACACACACACACAGATTCAAAATGTAATATTTGTGAATAGGTGTAATATCAAACCAGAATTTTTGTTGTTTTGTTTTCCGCCACAAAATAACCAGCTGAAAAAAAGCAATGTAACCACTTGGTTTGTTGCTCATGAATATGAATGTTGAAGAAATAAAGTGAATAAGACAGTTTCAACACACCCCATCATTTGACTATATGATTGTCTTTGTTCAGATCGGTTGCTGCAATTACATAATATGTAATATATTATGTATCACACAATCCGAATTCCCAATATATTTAATTCATATTCGTAGTCTTGTGAAGTACTAGTTGACGATCTTTCCAACATTAGCGTGACGGTTGCCAGTTAACAAAAAGCAATTGACACTTTTATAAAATTGTTAAAAGAAAAAGAAAACTGTACGAAAACTGTCCTTATGATGCGATTTCTTTGACTAGTGACTTGGTGACGATGACGATGACGGTCACCATCCCAAATAAAAAATACTATGCGCTGAAGCACAATTTGTATTGGGCAAGCATCACAATATTCAAATCAACCAAGATCAATCGATTGAATCCCTTAGTTTAATAGAAAGCAATAAAATCTTGTATTGGTGGTAATTTTTGGAGTAATTGGTAATTGTATACATATGTTATGGAGCAATTATTTGAGTAATTAAGTACATTTTGAAGATATTTTGGGCATTTTGCAGTAATTTAACAGGTACTTAAGCAATAGAAAGCATTTCTTGAGTAATTCAGTGCATATTAAAGTAATTAAGTACATTTTAAAGAGATTTTTAGCATTTTGCAGTAATTCAACATGTTTTTGAGCAGTTAGTTACACATTACAACAAAAAATCATGTATTTTCCCTGCAATTTCGTCAATTCATAGAGCACTTTTACTGCATCATCATCATATTTACCCAAAAACGTGCTTTTATACCCATTTGTTTCGCGTAAAATATGCTGAGCCCCAACTTTATCGGTTGGGCTACTGCTTCCCACTTTGTAAAAAGTGAGATGCAAACCAGCTTGATGAGCTGGTGGAGTTTCTTTTGATTTGTTTATGGGCCGATCCCGGCGGTACTGCAATACCGGGCCAACCCGTGGACGGGCGGAAGCAAGCTTCACGACCCCATCCTGTTCCCAAAAATCGGTTTAATCTACTGAGACCCTCAATGAGAGTCGTATCAGAGATTAAGCTGATAAGAACAGAATTTATTGAATTAATGTTTGGACTCATATTACATCAAGATAAATTTTACATTGAAACGCAAGTAGTCGGAACGCAGAGTTAGGTAAATGGATAATGATTGATATAAAGTAAAATGTTTTTTAGATTTTGACAATTTTGAATTTTTTAGGATTTTAAGGAAACAATTTTGAGTTTTTTAAATGAAGATTTACTGAATTTTGTAATTTTTATTGAATTTTGAAGAATGACGAAGAATGACGAAGTTAATATTGTTGTTTGTTGGTGATGTGCTGGATGTACACATCACGACTCCACCGGATGACGTCGGATACACATAGTTTCCTCATCAGGGACGCGTAGGACTTGGAACATAGTTTTGACATGAAGGTGTCGTTGCCGGGCCACCACGAACCAAGGGATCCAATCATGAATGGAATAACTTTTACTGAGTTGTAGTAGTACTGCTGTTTCAGTCTTTCGGCAAGTTCGTGGTATTTTTGGATTTTTAATGCTGCTGCTTCCTCGAAGGCTTGTTGCCTGTTCTCAAATGGGATGGTGACATCAATTATGTACGCATTTCTGTCACGGCGGAGGACGAGGTCAGGTCGGAGGTGAGAGTTGTCCACATTTGTGTTTTCTCCCACGACGGTAAATCTGGTACCAGCAGCGAGTTTAATTCTTTCAACGATGGCGTCATGTCTTTTGGTGTAGGCTTGGGAATACCGCATACAGTGGTTGAGAACGTGAGGTAGAGTTTCATTGGGGTGTCCACAACGACGGCAGGCTTTACTCCCATTTGCTTCCCATTTCCTGTTACCATTTACAGGACAAAGATTTAGACGCGCTCGGTGAATGAAGCGCCAGTCTGCAAAACGGATGAAGGCACCAGACCGGATAAAGGAGTGGCTTGCTGTTGATAAAGCCACACATTCCATGGCTTTTCCCTGGTCTGGCATTTCGCACAGCTCCTTGTCAATTTTGCAGCGGAGAACATTTCGGATTGTGGAAGCTACTTGGCAGCGGAACTTTGGTGTAATGGAGGGGTTTCCTTCCCCCAGTTCAATGATAAGCTGCTCATCTTCCTGTTTCCATGTTAGTTGGAGGCGGGTGCTTGCAGATCTGGCTAATGTCCAAGTGTTTTGATGTTGATTAGTGCCCAGACGGAATGCCCCTTCATTATAGCCAGAGAGAAATTTGGTTTCATCATCCCTAGTGACGGCTCGGTTGAGGCGTTGCTTTACCGTGTTGTTGAGGTCAAGTGCAGCAGTTGTTTGCACTACAGGGTCCTTTGAGGTGAGCAACTTATAGGCATTGTCAACTAGGAACATGTCACTATCCTCGGCAGCATCAGGTATGCCACAGCATCCCGCACGGGTTGAGCCATACAAATACTTGTTGGTGGCGCGGGGGACAAGGTAGAGAATAGTTTTGAAGTGAGGCTTGAGGGCATCATCTATTTGTTTCCAGTCCTTCTTTTTAAATTGATATGTGCGCATGGGGAAAATTAGGGACGAATAGAAGAAGGTCTTCATTGCGTCAATCTTTTGCCACGGGGATAGACGAGATTGTAGTATTCGCACTCCAGTGTCAATATATTTCTGCACCGCTGATCTCGGGGGAACGACCATGTAGCCCACAGGTTTCCCAAGGAATTCGGTGGATTCCCCATCTTTTAAATTACGGATAGGACTCCCATCAACGGTGA
Organism: Entomobrya proxima; assembly: GCA_029691765.1. Classification (NCBI taxonomy): domain Eukaryota; kingdom Metazoa; phylum Arthropoda; class Collembola; order Entomobryomorpha; family Entomobryidae; genus Entomobrya; species Entomobrya proxima. The sequence goes on from CM056168.1 coordinate 52,630,290, forward strand.
AGACAGTGGAGCGGGTGCCCACAGGAGTTTGACCAGAAAGATGGAGTGATACACACTTCTGGGCGTTGGGGTGAATAGAAAGGCGTTTGCCCTCACGTACTATGATGTCTATCCTTTGCTGGAGTTCTGGAGCAGTCCAGCCAAGTGGTGTTACATCGTCTGCGAATGCTAGTACCCCATGTCGGTCAGGGGCTCTTCCCTCTTCAGCGCGTTCGAGAATCGGGTTGATGACCACATTGAACAAGATTCCGGAAAGGGGGTCACCCTGATGGACCCCAGATTTGAGGGGGATGGGGTTGGTTGAACCCAGGGGGGTGCAGACTTCAGTAGTAACGTCAGTGTAGAGATCGCGCACAATATCACAGAGGTAGTCACCAGCACCATAGTGATTGAGGGCGGCGACGGGGGCGTCGTGAGGAACTGAACCGAAAGCGTCAGCAAAGTCTAGCCAGGCGATGTAGATATCGCTTTTATTGGTTTTGGCCATGTTCATGTAGTATTGGAGCATGTAGTTATGCTCAAAGACGCCGTCGAAGGGCATGAAACCCTTTTGCGAATTCGAAAGGATGTTGTTGTGTACTAGCCATTTGTTTAGTCTCATAGTAAGGAGACCGGCGTACCACTTATAAATTGTACGGAGGATTGATATAGGTCTCCAGTTGGCCAGGTCGGTTCGGTCCCCCTTGTTTTTATAGATGAGGATTGTTCGGGAGGATTTCCAGGACGAGGGAATGCGTTTGTATTTTAAACAAATATTGAAGACGTGTACCATCACAGTGCAAAGTGGGTCGAGGCTCCTCCAATGGTTGTAGGTGAGCTGATCATCACCGGGGGCTGTGTTTTCAAACTTTTTGAGGCAACCCGCAACCTCATCCATTGAGAATGGGTGGAGGTCCACTTCATCACGAGCACTGTTTTCTTCGGGAGTAGAGTAGAAGAGGGGGTCCATTGTTTTAGGAGCCCTACGGTTTGTAAAAAACTCTTCCACTGTTTGGAGGTTGATGGGACAGGGTTCAGAGTCACCCTGAGTGATTAGTCGGATGGCACGTCGGCGATTTCTGTGGTAGAGTTTCTGAATGAATTTGCAGTTTTCCACTTCGGTCGGTGGTGGAGGGCCATTTCGAGCACGTGGAGGGGGGATTTTTAATTCAGTTTTTGCGTCCACAGTCATAAGGTCCAGGATCACATTAAATCTTTCCCAGTTTTGCTCGCAAATTTCATTCAGAGAAATGTTTTTTAATTCATCTTGGTAGACATGCAACACACTCTTGTCTTCTTGATTAATATGAACTGGAGTGGTGTCGCTTACGTGGGTGGCAGGAGTAGCAGCAGGTGTTTCATCACCTCCATCATCTTGAACTTGTGAGCCTCCGTTTTGGGAAGTAGGTGATGCCAATGGGGATGGCTGTGTGATGTTGACTACTTCCTCTTCTCCTCCATTTCCGTCAGCATGAATAACTCCAGGAGTGGTCGGAGGGGATGCTGGTGGGGGTTGATGAGGGACCTCACTTTCACTCGACTGCTGAATGGGTATATTAGATGAGTCGGGTTCAGGTGGAGTCTCAGATCGCGGGGGAGGAGGTTCAGGCTCGGGGGCAACTGCCAAATTTAATAGACTTGGCGATGCGGAAGCTCTTAGTGGACCCCATGGGGTAGTAATCCTGGGGGAGCTTGGTGTGCGTAGGTTTTGGTCAACCGGATTTTCATATTCACTGTTTCCTCCGCCTGCTGCTGCTGGAGCTCCTGTTGTGGGGCATCTTGAGATGGCCATGCCTGGACTAGATTGATCATTGACGGCATGTTCCGCAGCTGGCAGCTGGCGCTGCTGTAAGCGAGCACTTTGTCTGGGAGTTCTCCTTGGTGGAGGGGGCGGAGGAGTTGCGGTTGAGGGAGGCGATGATGGATTTTGGTTAGCAGGTGCTAATCTTCTTCTAGTCCGGGTGGAGGTGGACGGGGTGGGCTCGGGTATTGGTTCCCGCGGTGGTGGAATGTTTTCCAGATTGGAATCCGACCCATTTCGAGCTCTCCGGGGTCTGGTTGAGGAAGAAGAGGTTGATGCTGCAGGTGTGGTGGTGGTGGAAGGAGCGGGGGAGGGGTTAGTGGCTTCATTAATTGAATCCCTCTTATGTTTGAGCTTGTGGTTCAGAAGTCCTCTTGCCGTTGGGTAGGAGTTTTGACACTGATCACACTTATGATGATGCTCAGGCTCCTCAACATTATCAACAAGTTCATTCACCACAGAGTTATCGGCCACTTCACAATTATGATATGTGGGGCGTATCCCAATGTCATTTCCACAGAAATCGCACAGATTAACAAAAGTAGTTATTCTATGTCCATGTTCCTTTTCAAGGTGACGTTTTAGTGATGCTTTGGTGGAGGTCCATTCACTACACTTAAACTTTCTGGAACATGACGATTCGGTGCATTCGATCGTCTCCGGTGGAGGGTGGTAGACGTTGAGAGTGTCGGCTTCCCTGGTGGGTTGCCGCATGGTGGTGGGAATATAATCTAATTTTTAACTAAGACTATCGTTCCGCTACTTTGCTACGACTACGAGGGGGAAAAGGGGGAAAGGCTAAGATCAAGTGGCTTGTCAGCAACCGGCCTACAATTTTGCAGTACCCAGGGGGTGAAGGTTAGAAAGTTCTCGAATTAAAAAAAATATTTTCAATTTCAGGTTTAATAAAAAAGAGAGAAAGACAACCAATTGTGTCAATCAAGCGAAAACTCTAACGAGTACTGACTCGACTGACTTTGATCTTAGCCAAAAGGCCGAGAAGCGATAATTTCCAGCACTTTTTATTTCACACCCAACCTAAATAAAGTGCTAAAAATATAGTGGTAATCCTGAATTCCCGAAAATTACGGAAAAACAGGTAGAATTACGTAAAAATGAGTATTACGGGTATATAAAGCAATATTTTTTGCTTGTTTTGGTGCATTAATATTTTTAAAATATTAATTAGTAGCGCAGTTTAAATGAAGAAACAGTTAAAAACTATGTAAGTAATCAGTGGAGTTGGATTTGGGAAAAGGGGTTGTTGAATGCAGCGCGGGGAAAGGTGGGCACTGTGAGACGGGAGGTGTGCGTAGTGGGGCATTCTTATGGCTTGTGTGTGTGTGTGTTGCAATGATGAATGGGCTCGTGGTGTAGAATGCTATGCAATGGAATAATACGCAATTATGATAAGTTTTAATTGAAAAACTAGTGGAATTACGGCAAAAAAACGTATGAAATTACGTAAAATTGTATAAGTTTACTTCAAAACGCACTAAATTACTTGAAAGTATGTAAGTATGCTAAATTGCTGCAAAACGTACTTAATTACTGAAAAAGGATCAATTTCCTGAGAAAACTTACTAAACTACCTAAAAACGCAAGAATTTACTTTAAAACGCACTAGTTTACTTTAAAAGCTACTAATTTACTGAAAAACGCACGAAAATTACTGGAATATATGCTAAATTTCGTGGACACTTACTAATTTACTGAAAAACATTAGAATTTACTGAAAAACGTAGTAACTTAATGAAATACACAGTAATTTACTGGAAAATGTAATAATTTACTAATAACGTGTTAAATTACTAGTAAAGCATACTATTTTACACCAACACGCACCAATTTACTTCAAATCCTATTAAATTTCTGAAAAACGCACAACTTTACTCAAAACCTTACCCAGTTCCTCCGATGTCCGAAATATAATGGGAATTCATTAATTGTTCCAAAAAACCTGTCAATCATTCTACCTTTTCTGCTAAAATGATTAATTACGATTGATTAAAATGAAATCCCAAGTAAACTTCGCATTTTGCACTTGTTTCACAATGCCCTCATTCATTTAATGCGCCTTTATCTCGTCAACGGTTTAAAATCCTAGACATTCCGTTACATTTTTGAAATCAGCATGAAAAGCTAATTCAAAAGATCTATTCTCCGATTCTAATCATAATTAACTTTCAATCTTTAAACAAATCATCATTAAACCCATGATTCACAATGCCCCAAAACACAGGTCCATCCTAAATGCCTACTGCTACAACAATCAAAAATACCAGATTAACAATCACCATTCATTTCCAATAAATTCAATTGCAATTACACATACTTTCAATCAAACATTAGTGATTTGTTTATTCAGTTTCAAAAGTGCAATGCCTTCCGTCTACTCGTCTCCACCTTCCCGTTATAATTTGTTTCAAATCATGTAGAAATAGCAAATTTGTAAAGTCTAGATACTAATCCAACCAAAAAACACTACACAATTTCAATTTTATCAAATAATTAAATAATTTTTACAAAACTTTACTGCACACTTTTCTTCTTGCGTTGCACATTATTAATTTGTTTTACCGGAGAGTATAGTAAGAATAGTGGTTCAGTTCACGGAATAATTTTCTTGTAAAGCTTAAATATACTTGAACAAACAGTTAAAATAACTATTTGCAGAGAAAAAAAGGAATTTAGAAATAATTTACACTGAATATTAATTGCCATGTGATATTTTAAGCAAACTTTCTCTAATAAATTGGTACATTATTACAGTTAGGTAGTTAAATGTCATTTTCTGGTGTGATCATTACGTTTTAAGTGTTGCTTTATGATATTATAATATATAATTATACTTAATTTTTACAAACTTTTCTTTCTTTCTGACAGTACAAATCAGACTGAATACCTTCATAATTAATGATTACCTACCTTACAAAAACTTTATAGCGAATGTTTTTTTTTTGTTCAGTATAGTTTTTCAAACGATTTGCGATTTTTTACACACACCTTTCCATCTCCATTTTGTTTATAATAATAATTATTTCAAACCGAAAAAGTTGCGTTTCAAGCTTTATAAATGTATTCATAGGAATCGTTAAATCGTGTGGAAGATTGCATAATAGCTTGCTACACAATATTTGCAGCTTTAAACTTAAAACTAGATAAATTGTGATGCTTTGGGTAGAATAATTATTAAATTTTACCTTCTACATACTTATAAATCTTAAACTAGCTATTTTATTTATTCTAAAGATAATTTCAAAGTCTTCTCAGTTCTCAGCGTTGGTTCATCTTTCTTCTTACACCTTTCAAAAGCTAAATAAATGCTTATCATATTTTTAAACTTATCTTCTCACCTTTCATTTTTATGGCTAATTGCTCTACAAATTAAATTGGTATATTTTTTTTAAATAAAAAAAATCAAAATCCTCCTACTCCAAAAAAGGCTTGGCCAACTGCATAGTCTCCACATCCACACTACTCAATAATTCCGCAAAAGCCCCCTCGCCCACATTCATCCTCAAATTGTTCACCTCATTTCTAAACAACTGAATCAAGTCAATGGTATAGACCACGTCCCTTGCGGCAAGCCTCTTTTTCCTCAGATCGTTTTCCGTGACCACCTCGTCACTGTCTTGATTAGGATTGGCTTGGTTGTCAAAGTCTATAACGCACAAGGAACTAAAAACCACACAAAACCAAGTAATTAAATCATCTTATCATTTAAAAGATAATCTTTAAGATAAGCCAACTTACTCTACAAACTTCCCAGTTAGATCACTCTTCATTATATCATTCAGTGTTTCCGCCACCGCCAAAAAGATGCCACACAGCCTGTGAAGCACCACCTGCTCACAAGTGCTCATTAGTTTTAACAGCGCAATACAAATCAACTTCCTTCTTTCCGGCTGCACAATGTAGGCCACTTTATTCGCCATCACTTCCGTAATCTGTGCCAGCACCTCTTTTTCCCCCTTCCCCTCCCTAGCCCCCACCCACTCCAAGCCTTGTCTAAAAACTGGCTCGCTAATTAACAGCAGTCTACTAACCACACTTAAATAAAGACTTAGTAACATGGGCGTATCCAATCCGTCATAAGCAGCTTGAAATATCTTCCCGATTATGGGCTTCACCGCGTTTGGTCCATTACTTGGGCTAGTCCGTAGCAGCGTTTCCACTCCTCGCAAGACCATAGTTATACCCTCCACACGCATGTCGCCCATTGCGCCATTTAACTCAGTACAAACCAGGGTGCCAAAACGTTGGGCAAACATTTCGGGGTAAACTAAAGCGTAGCAGTTGACCAAAGTGACTGACATTTTTAAGTGTTCTGTAGAAATGCTTAGAAGAGGCAGAAGATTGTCCACTAGTTGAATAAAACTTTCTTCGGGGGAATCGGGACAGTATTCCATTAGAGCGAGCCAGAGGTCTAAACCGTCCTCGAGAAGGTAAACGTGCTCGGGGGAGTTTAAATCGGTGGCGATGCGGATTATGGGAAATACGATTTCGCGGAGGGCTAAGGCTTCAGCACCCAAAGCCTAAAGACAAAACCGGAAGTTAAAATCTGAAGATTTTTAAAATGAATTAAGAAGCCTTACGTGAACTAGTTGAATGCAGGTGGAAACCACAGCTTAAATAGCATAAATCCGAAGTTCCAATATTTAATTTACATTCGTTAAGTGCTGAGAAGTGGAAGTTGACGACGACGAGGACGGTTACCTGCCCAAATAAAAACTAGTGTGGGCTGAAGCAGAATGCAGACGATGATAAGCCCATAAAATAGAGCATTATTTAATGTAGTAATAATTTATAGCCATCAAACCATCAATTATCAATCAATTGACTTAATGACTTTGTTTTAATAGAAAGCAGTAAAATCATAGTAATGGTAAATTTTGGAGTAATTGGTAATTGCATATGTTATGGAGTAATTATTTTTGTAATTAAGTACATTTTAAAGATATTATGTGCATTTTGCAGTAATTTAGCATGTATTTAAGCAATAGAAAGCATTTCTTGAGTAATTCAGTGCATATTAAAAAGTAATTAAGTACATTTAAAAGAGATTTTTAGCATTTTGCAGTAATTCAACATGTTTTTGAGCAGTTAGTTACGCATTAGAACAAAAAATCATACACTTTCCCTGCAATTTCGTCAATTCATACAGCACTTTACTGCATCATCACCTTAATAATTCACTCATCCCTACCCAATCCCTCCGAAATATACCAACAAGACATAGGCATCCATAATTCAGTATTCCTGCGAGGATGAAACCGTTTTTGCTTTGAGAAGAAGGCAGAAGAAGCTCCGAAGATTGATTGATTAAATGATTCATATAATAATTTAAAGTGTAATTTGAATTCATTAATTGTTCCAAAAAACTTAGCAATCATTCTATTTTTCTATTAATATTATTAATAAACTTGTAGACCCAGATAAATTGTGCATTTTGCACTTGTATCACAATGCCCTCATTCATTTTATCCATCTTTATCTTAATAACTGTTTAAAATCTTAAAAATTCTGTTACACTTTTGGAATTAGCATAAAAAACTGGTTAAGCGGATGTATTCTCTGGTTTTAACTTTCAATCTTAAAACAATTTTAACTTCATACCACACCCAAACTGGTCGGGTTGGTTAGGTCAACTAGGAAATTTATCGGTGTCCACTCCAATGTCTCCAGAGAATAATCAAGTACTGGATACTAACCTAACCAAAAGCTCCAGTATGCCAATCCACTAAAGGATTGTCCGACGATTTTTGAAACCGTAAATAATGTGTCACTGTTTGAAATCATCATTTATACAACCCATGATTCACAATGCCACAAAACACATTAGTCGATATTTCCAAATCGTAAGTGCCTACTAAAATGCGTAATATTTTCTAATCTGGTTTTTAGATATACCTAGGTTTATGTTTGTAAACTAATGAAAATGTTTTATACAAGCTTTTAATTTTTTTTAGAGTCAGAATATTTCGGAATTTCATTATTGACGAAGTGGAAGGACGCATTCATACTGTTATTCAACTCAACTACATTATCCGGATTTACCCCAATGGCGATATTATCTACATGGGTTGAATGGGAAACGGGTTTCAGGACGGACATGACAAACATTCGACTAATTGTATATTATTAACTTTTGAATTGCTTAAAATAATAAATTATTTCATTTTCATTAAAAAGTTTTTTCCCCGTGATCTTTTACGTACTAAAGTAGCATTTCATTTTCCATCTAATTGATTTTCACATTGCCCCAAACGTACCGTAGTTCATAAATGCCAATAAATGTTTCATTTCTTTACCTGGCCTGTATTCAGAAATGCATACCTGATTAGGACTTTAGGACTCATCCCCTGTAAAAACCATTGAATGGATTGATTGACTTTTATACCTCAAACCAATTTCACAATCATTCAAACATCAAGGTTTTCAGTAAAGCTTCTCTATTCTCTCTGCCCTACCCGTTGTAATTTTTTTGCAAGAAAGTTATACTACATTCATCTTTTTCAAAAGAAATTACATAGAAATAGCCGTAAAAATTTGAAAATTTTTGTTTTTTTACACAACTTTTATCACAATTTTATTACAAAAAAATTGACAAGATTTTAAAATGTACTATACAAACTAATTTAAAGTATTAAATATTACGTCAAGGTCAAGTCAAGATTATCACTCAGTGTTTTTTTTATTGCATCTGCTGAGCAAGATAAAACTGCAATGTAACACACGGGATTAAAAAACAGCTCCATGTTGCATACCTTCTGAATTAGCAAGCAAACATGATAACTTTCACCGAGAATGTTATTGCTGTTTACTAAGAAGAGTAGGATTAAAGCTCGTCATAATTTCTTATAAAAATTACAAGCTCTCGTGTTTTAGTACCAGAGATTTTTGTACAAATTTTTGGCACAAGGTTTCATATATGTATTTGAAATTTGACGTTGCAGATATGCTCTATATTATAATATAAGTCTTTGAAATGAACAAGTATAATTATCTTAAATAAAGGTACATCGTAAGAAGTACTTATTTTAGTTACATTTTTAAAGCTAAATTATTTAAGTAAATGTCACACTCAATTTCAAATCAAATTCTAAAACAAGACTAGGCATATTTCAAGTTTAAAGCTTTTCCTTTGGTATAAAATTGAACATAGTAAACATGCATTAAGGAATTATATATATTGTACATCATTCTGATCACAGTATAATCACTTGAAAGTTTTTCGTAACCAATCGAAAAAAATCAGAATTACGTTTTAGGATTGTCTTTGTCATTGGCTTTAAGTACCCAAGCCGGCCGCTCAGAAACATCTCATGGTGATGATTTTCTTCGTTGCATTTTTTCTTTCAGCTGAAAAGCTTGATTCACAGGAACACGCGTGTAATCCGGCATGACAACGTTTTTAAATCTTTCATCTTGCATCTCTTCACATAGGCTTTGTTGAAAGGAGTCTTCAGAACTAGAACTGCAGTTCAGTTTTAGCAAATATGTCGTGGCAACTTTCTCTGGATAAAAATATAAGTTTGATTTACATACATTTACATTTTGTATCTAAAAATTCGTAAGTACATAGCTGCAAATAAACATTAACCTGCATTAATATATTCCACACAAAGCTCGCCCAATTTTTTCTCAGAAAATCGGATCAGGCAGTCGCCCACTTGGACATTTTGGTTGCTTACTGACACAGTTTGATTTTCATTAGGCAACGGCAAGCATTGATTGGCTGAAGGAGACTCGGTGCAAATCTCGAAGATTCCACTTTTTATTGAAACTGTATCATTTCCAACAGTCAGATTACCAGATTCCACTAAATATTTGCGGTTCTGACTTTCGCCACAAATTGGTATGACTTTGCCTTCAAATTGCATTGATAGGCCAGCGGCCTGCACGCTATCATTAGTCTGTAGTAATTTTCCTGAAAATTGTAGTTTTGCGTTGCAAAGCTGCAAAACATTGTCACCCATTTCGTTTGTCTCATTCAGAGTCTTCGAAGTTCCAACCGTTGGCTCTGAAGCCTCCAAATTTGAGGCTTTATTTGAAAATTGGGAAATGCTGTCAAAAGTTTTAGACGTTTCCCCAAAGGTTTGCAGGGCTTCACTAGTAGACTGAGAAGTTTCCCCTAAAATGCTGAAATCCCAGTCAGAAACAGCCAATTCTGCATCTAATGGCAGTGGTTGCTCTCCCATATCCTTTAGCAATTCTAAATATTGATAAATATCAAATATTCCAAATCGATTCTCAATGTTAAGTATATTTCAAATAAGAATACATAATATAATATGTTATATTATTAGTCACGCTGAAATATCACATTGTTAAATTGTTTGTTCTTACCTTGAATAACATATTCGTTAGCAAGTTCCAAATCTTCATTGTTGAAGAAAGCATTTCCATCCGCAATATTATCACTGGCAATATGAGCAGTATGAGCATTTTCGTTTACAGCTTGAGCAATTGAAGTTTCCGTGTGATTATTGCTACATTGTTCCGGTAATCTAAGAAGAAATTTGTGCGCGTCTTGTCTTGTTATATAACCTTGGATATAACCTTTTGCCCATCCTGTGTGTATGATTGGCCTTTTGATAACTTTAAAAGTTGCGTAAAACCAGTTTCAAATAGAATGGTCGAACTGTTGTCCATCATAAGTCATACTTCCAGTGAAAAAGCAATCCAAAGATATTGCTTTCTCTGAATGGCCACAATTATGGTACATCCTGTTTCAAAAAAAAATAATGCTAATATATTATGCAAATACAAAATATTATTATGTACTGTATTATGTACTGTATTATAGCCAATCTACTTCTTACTTGTGTTCCTCTAAAATCTGTTTCGCAAATTTATACTGTGTTTCAGTAAATTTCAGAAACACTTCCTGTCCCCCTTCCGGTGTATATTTAGTGCATTTTGTAAATTGGTATTGTAGAACAGCCAATAATTCATCAATAGACCCATCAGATTCTAAAACCGGTGGAATGGCAGAATCGTCAGAGAAAAACATGCTGTGGGAGATAGTTCCCAGCGCATCTGCATATTGTCGAGAATGTGAAATAACAACAATTGGAGATGACAGGGTCCAGGCCTAAAACGTTTCAAAAAATTATTTGTATTTAGTAACAACCTATATAAATACTATGCCAGATTCAACTTAGCATTATGGTATGAATATTTCTGGTCTTACTTTGACAGTTATGGGTTCCTCTAGAAATTTCAGAACTACGTAAGTAGTGATAAGAAAGTAATAGCGGAGTTTTGTAACTGTCTTGCCATACCGATTGCCAGCATCACGTATGAAAAGATATCATACTGTTTTTCCGTCTTTAAAAAGTGGTTGGCGTAATTCCCATGGAATGTTAATGGAATTTGAAGCTGCTGGAGTTTCATATTCAGAACTGTTAGTAGCATCCATTTTTGCTTTCTTTGCTGTCACTGTACCATTGCATGCTTCCTGTGACTGGTACGTAGTTTGGTCCGGTTTTGTTGTTGCTATTTCACCAAGTGAATGAAAAGTTATACCAGGTTCCACTTTTCCAGAAATGTTTGGTTGAGCTTCGGTAGAACCTATTTTGCTATCCACATCTGCAGGCTTTGAGTGAATTTCTCCGGATGCTTTTTCATCGATTACGCAAACATTTATACTGTTGTTTGATTCTTGAATATCAACTTTGTCATCAATGTTCATTATGCGAATTGTTAAGTTGGTCGATGTAGTTCGATCTTTCTTATTTCGTTTGCTTGGTTGGACTTGAGTCATTTGAAGAATTGGTGAAGGTTGTGCTTCTAAATAAAGAGTGTATCTTTGACCCATTGTCTGTGGCGTTTTTTCTACAATTTTGTTAAAGCCAATCCAATTGATCATCTCTTCAAGATTTTGGTCTTGTTTCATTTCAAAACGTAACGGAATAAATTTATTAAACAATTTGCAAAGCCTACAGAGATTGCTGACAATTTTGTTAATGTAAGATTTTATGGTACTGGAATCAAGCAATTGTATATCTGTAAACAATTTTTGTTTTTTGGTAAAGTCGAAAAAGAAAGTGAATTTGCCGAAGTTGTAAAGACACTTGTCCAACACGTTGTTGGTCTTGCCATCAGGCAAGTAAACTTCCACCCAAGTTAGTAGTTTGCTTTCAAATTGTTAGAATTCATCTGCCTGAAAAGTTTAGATAAAGATAAATGACTTTAGTAGAAATAAAACATGTTAACCATTTGTATAAGAAGTAAGCTTGTCGATTACCAAAAAGTCTAGTGTATGTTTAAATGCATAGCGAATGTTTTTTGTTCAGTAGTTTTTCTAACTAATTGCGATTTTTACACACCTTTCCATCTCCATATTTTATAATAATTAATTCAAACCGAAAAATATTAAACAAAAAGTTCCTATACAAATGTTTTTGTATAGGAATCGTTAAATCGTGTGGAAGATTGAATAATTGTTAATAGCTTGCTAAACATTTAAACTTAAAAGTAGATAAATTGTGATGCTTTCATAAACAAAATCTGAAGTTTTCCCAAAGGTTTGTGTAGCTCCAGTATTAAACTAAGAATATTCTCTTAAAGTGGTTGAAGTTCAGTCTAAATCTGGTAATTCCGAATGAAATTGAAATGGTTCATCTTCCAAATCTCGTATGTCTAACCCAAATTATTTAAGCATTTTTAATTGTTGATAAATAGCTGAATAGCTCAATTTTTAGTAAAATTGAAGGAAGATTACATTTATGTAATCTTATCGGACACGTTGAAATAACCCACTGCCACCTTCCACTTTTTCGCTTATTTCTGGATCAGTATCTGTAGTTCCTAAATCGGAGTCAACTCAAAAATAAATATTATGTTTTAGGAGTTTTAAGCGTAATTTTCAAAAATTTGAAAATTAGTCACCTGTCATCCAGTTATAATTTGCTTCTTTTTTCACAAACCATGCGATGTCTTAAATTTCGATTTTAGAAATTGTCATCATTCTGGTTGATAGCGTGTAACAGGATACTGAAAAAATTCCCCATGGCTTATAATAATAATCGCATTGGCCATTCTCCAACAACAATTTGCAGATTGTTGTTAATAAAAACACCTAAAAAGAAGAATGGAAACCGAATCAGTTTAATACAGCAGTAGTAGTTCTAAAACTACTAATTAATATACTAGCGTGTTTCAAATGACGATATTTAAGATTTGTAAAATATCTTATATTAAGGGCTTTTGGAAATGATATGATGATATATCCCATCTGAATGTATGTTACCTAGTATGTTTTCAACCCTGATTGCATTCTTCATGTCAGCAAATAGCTTCAGCATGAAATACCCTTTTTATTTGAATCATAAAAATAGGAATTATATTTTTCAAATCAAGCCAATCAACCTTCAAAGCAATAGAACCTTCACCTTATAAACATTTGATATGATTTTTTAAAAGCATATTGTAAATTGTTCGGTTCCAGTTAAAATAATCTACACCAATCTGTATCTGCGAATTACATCATCCAACAAAACCTTTAATCTAGTTTGCTTAAAGTTTGCTAACATTTGTCCTTCAAATTAATGAGAGCAAATGTGACGCAAAGTTGTATGTATTCTGTATTTACGATTGTATGCTTAGCATTCCTCCGAAGATGACGTGTAAAGACGTCCCAAAATCGCATACCCAGACTACGTAATCAGTAATACAATCAGCTATTCTGCCAGCAAAACAATCGCCAATAAAATTAATTCATGTACCTAGGTATATTTGCGTCAATCAAAACTATTCGTACTTTGGGAAACTTTCCTTATGAATTGACAAATTTAAAACTTTAAACTTTAATGTGAATTTATATTTTGCATAAGTATTCTAAGATTTGTTTAATATGAATGTTTTATGAATATTATTTAGCCTGCTAAATGCAATTATTTCAAGGCTATCCTTTCAGCATGAAAAATGTGCGATATTATGTACTAGTGCAAAATGATTATGAACAAACAAGAGTTGTGTTATCTTTTAAAGATTTTATTCCCAGATCTAAACACAGAGTTTAGAAGTTTTGAAATTGAAACTGGATAACAGATCAAAATATATGAAGTGTCATCCAATCCTGAGATTTTAGCCAGTTCCAATGTGTTGCTTGGCCGGAGCGCCGGCAGGTGCTGCTGCTCCGTTCTAAAAAATACAATAAAACAGTAAATTTAGATTTTTCAATTTGTAGAAACATTTCCAAACAAAACTATTATGTTCTGTTTATTTGAAAACTTACAGTGGCTACAGCCATAGCCAGCATGATGGCTACAACGAAGAATTTTTTAATTGCTCCAAAGTCCATGACAATGCGAGGATGATGATGATGATAGTTATTCAAGTTGGGAAGTTAGCGTTGCTCGAACCCGAATGAAGCTTGTGGTGAGCAAGCTGTCTATAAGAAAACTTAAGTTAATCACACAATACGTATATTTTACTGACGTAATTTGATCACCTCTTAGAGCCACATTTAATGACTGAATTGTTTTCCTACAATTACGTGGTTGGCTTTGGCTTTTGTCGGTAAAGATAATAAATTTTATTACGTCTGTCTGCATTGCACGGGTTAGCCAATTGTGACCTTGGAGCTCTGAAAGATCTCAGTTTAGACCTTAATTTTGTTTTCAAAAGCAACGCCCTATGTTTCTATTAAATAAATGCTAAGTTTAAATTTTAAACCACTTCATCCGTACTTTCAAATCGTTTTTATATGATATTGTATACGTTGTATTACTGGTTAAACTCATTTAATGGTAGGAATTCCTGTCCAATTCTTGCTGCTCATGAAATATTCCTCCTCTGAACTTACCACCCCGACACTACCCACGAAGGAAATCAGCAGCCTCATAATGCTTCATAACATATTTGTTTGATCCTCTTTTCCCGTCAGATAAACTTCCGGTGTTCCCATATCACTTTGTTACTTGTAGCTCCGCATGGAACCAATCCGCCTGATTTTTAAGTTTTCAAGTGTTTAATCTCAGTGATTGAGACTCAGTCAGAGAAGTCATCATGTGTTTCAAAACCGGAAATGGTATTCCACTTGTAACACTTTTTTGTTACAGATTTTTGTAATCCGTGAGTCAACTCATTTTCCTTCACTTGACTTTCAACGTACAGTCCAATTTTTCCTTTTAGTTGCATAAAACAAAATTATTATTAATCGCTTCTCATATTTTTTGAAACGTGTTACCAACGCACTTTTTAGAATCTAAGTTTCATGCGCCATATCCACCAAAAAAGAAACTACATTTGGCAAGGGAAATACTTTACCAACTATTTAAGGCCCTTTAACAGCTTACTAGTCTATTCGGAAAGTCAGGCAAATGTCAATTATTATGTAACAGTCAGTTTCTAATTAATTGTCAGAAAAGCAAAGCTAATTTTTGATGAGCTGTAGCCAGCAGCTGACTTGCCACAAGATTTCCCGCAGATTTGGGGCTACCTGAAATTTGTCTTTGTTACTCCACTCAGCATGAACGCTGCCAAGAAGGATAACCATGCAGATTCAGACGAGTTTTGGAAATGCTTTGAAATATTTTTTTTAGCAGGAGGTAACGCTGAATAAAATTTTTTTAGAGTTTTAGCCCAGTCTGACCTTGAAATTCGTGCTTGACTATCAGTAAGCAGGTTTGATAAATCAACTCGGTTTTTTATAAACGGCTAGCCAAACCATGTGAAAAATGTCAAATACTACAAGTTTATTTGTGATTGTGCTTAACATGCTGTATGATTTGATTTCCCGATGACGACGAGTGAATTTCAAAATGTTATTCTCACGAATTGCCAATTGATGCTTTTGGTAGAAATGCTGCCAGCCAGACATGAAACTTGTTGTATGAATGCTGACACCCTGTTTTGGTGACGGAATGATTCCTTCATTTCAACTTTGTTGGAGGGGCAGCAGCATCACAAATTTGTGTGTGAGATAAGATGTTTAAAAATGTGTAATGCGTTTCAGAAAAACATACGTTTCGATTTTAACAAAAAGTTTACATGTTTTTATTACATAATATATAATGCACGAAAAAGTTATTAAACGTATTATTTGATACTGTTTGGAATAAATTTTCTTGCAAAATATGATCATAGCTGCTGTGAATACATGCCACAATGTCCCATTCTTCACTCGAAAACCAAGTAGAAATTCATGTTATAAAATCCAGCCAATATTATAATTAGTTAAGATAAGTAATTGTTATACCTTATATTTCCGTAAATGTAAATATAAACGTGGTGTTAAAAAAGTTAATTCTAATCTAAAGCAAAAAAATGTAATACATATGTTAACAGTTTAAATGTTAGCTGACCAAATTAATACTGCTTGTTTACCACCACCTATAGTTTAGATACTGTTTAAAACCCTTTTGGTCACAGAATTGTTAATTCCGTTACAACACATGAATTCAAAAATAGAAAACTGAAAGTTGAGAAATCTTTGAAAAAAAGAAGATTTTACAAGTTTCGGGACTCCGTATCCTCTACGCAGAGAAGAAAGTAGGTTATTATCATCAGAATATACTGAAAAAATCAGTTATTATGAAGCAATTAATAATGAAATATGTATGTATGTATTTTTTATGCTTTAAAACTTACCGATCCTATAAATGGAAAGGTGATCATGAAAATGTTTGCAGGGTTCACCCCCACTTCTCCTCGTAATGTATTATGCAGTATTACATTCGTCTCTTGAGGAGGAATATGAGCCGCCCCCAATTCTGATGTAACCAAAGCTTCAATACAATCCACCTTGAAAACCAAAAAAGATACATTCGAGATTTATGCTTCCAAGAATCCAAGAAATTTTTAAAACTTACACAGCTCTTGATCTGAGCACAAATATAAAGGATGGTGAAGCAGGTTACAAAGCTGTAAACTGTATACACCTTGCCTATCAAATTCTCCGAAACAAAGATTGTATTCAGAAAAATTGATAAGGCTCCGGCTGCCCCCACAATATAAAATAAAATCTGGCAACCTATTGCCCGATTTATAATCCTTGAAAATCTTTTTAAGGCCTGAAGCTGGCGGTAAATTGCTGGCCAACGCCAACCCTCCCCTAAAGAATTACCAAATGTCTTATGATAACAAAATTGTTCAGGATTAAAAAAGCATAATATCTTCTCTTACCGAAATTTTCTATATTTATGATATTGTACTGAAATGCCATGCAGGTGCACAAAAGTGCAATGACACACACTAGAATTAGCCCTGTGATTAAATCCAGGAAGAGATAACTAAAAAAACAATAACAAAAATTATAGAAACAGTTAATTAAAGATTGGAAGAATAAAAAAATCATTTGAAACATGTACCCTGCTATTTTGCCAGCAAGAGTGAGAACAGCCAAAAGGATATCAAAAGCTCCCACAGATTCCAGTTCTGGAACAGCTTCGGCATCTGCTGAGATGAAAAAGTTGAAGCGAGCAATCCCAACCAACCGGCGGAGCATGTGCAGTGAACCGCTCAACGAATAGAGCTTTGAATACGGGCCGAGGTCAAAACCGGTGAAAAAACTGAGAGCGAGTTTCAGTAAAAAATGGCCACAAAAAATGGTCACCACTAGCGGTTTTATAAACTGAAACAAAATACGACAATTTTTGGTCATAATTGTGCATTATTTGGTTTAGGGTTTAAAATAAAACCTACCCAAACGCTTAGCATGGGCAGGTGGGGTTCGTTCATAATAAATTGTAAAATTTGTAGGTACTCCAACCCGTTGCACCAAAGTCTCTTAACCGATACAGATACAAACATGAAATTAGCAATATAGAATCCAAAATCTATATACAAGGAGGGGTGCTGAATCACGTCTTTCTTCACTGGCACATTTTGGCGAAGATATGCCAAAGCTTGAATTCCAATCAGGAGATGAAGTAGACCACACAGAATCTTAAATATAAAAAATTAAACAACTCATTAGAAGCTTATATGCTTTTGTACAAACGTTTTTTAAAAGATGATCTTACCCGCTGAATAAGAAGAGTTCTTTTCAAGAAATTTCCATTGTAAACTACCCCAAACGGAAACACACAAAGCCAGAATCCAAAGTTCAAAAACTGTTTTATTCCATTTACTAGTTGCTGTCGTTCCTCCGCTGATGCATTTACTGCTGCTGGTTCCACAATTTCAATTTGAATGTTGCGTTCTCTGTTTTCACTCATACTGACCTGGAAAAAAGCATAAATTATACACAAAATTATTATTTTTGAAACTTTTCACATTCTGCTCAACTATTACATTCAGTTAGAAATGATGAACAGAATGCTTATCATTGTTGAAATGGTTCATGCTTCATGCATTTCATGGTTTCACATTTTCACTCAGAAAAAACTCTAAATCTTATTATGTTTGGTCTTATAAACAAGATATTATGCAATTTCCCTAAAATACTGCTGGCTTGCGCTTTGCCCATTGTTTGTCAATTACCCAATTTTCATATTACTGGATCAGGCGTGACAAATTCATAGCCATTAAAATTTTAAGTGAGGAAACATAATATAAGTAAGTTTTTGCTAAACAACTGGAATTTCCAACATTTAATTTTAATGATAGTAAAATTCTATTGTCAACGATGTGCCTTTCTAAATAAATGGAAAAGTCTAATCCCAAAACCAATGGTATTTACTTACCAAAATGAATGACTTCCTTTTATTTAAAAGAAAAAACTTTTAATGCGAGGAGTTTAGACTTAAAACTGGAATAGCTTTGGTTCACAAAACGTTTCTTTTTTTTTTACAAAACAATCACTTAACTCATTCTCGTAAAAGGTAACTTCAAATTGTCCAATCTGCTTTTGTTACGCAAGCAAAACGGGCACTAAGGGAGACTGAAGTTGAAATCTTTGAAATGGCATGGATTGCAAATTTTGTTGATCCTTTGAGAGTGGTCAAAGATGAACTGATGGCATTTGACTAATAACTTATCAACTTTGTCTTTGCCCATGCAAAAATGCTCCAACAGCAAACCCACCCATTTTGCATTACTTCTTGTGAATGTGCAATGTTGAAATGCAACTCTAGCAATAAAAAAGCAGATATATTAGTAATAGAATAGACATAAACAGGGTTGAAAATTATCATATAGTAAAAACTATTAATTAAAACTGGAGAAAAATTGTTGATAATTAAGAATTGACTTGGGTGTTTTTCATGCTTGTAATAATCACAATACCAAGACAATACTTGCGTTGTTGAAAAATATAGATAACTTTTTGATGTTTCTTTACAAATAGCACAAGCAGAAGCAATAAACACCCGGAAAATGACTTGTTTTGTTCTGACCTTTTGTTTTAATTTTATAAGCGTGTGTAAAATTTGGGCTGCAAACATTGTCGGACGTGAACATCTTTTTTTAAAACATATACACTTGTATTCTTCCCTAATAAATTTGTTACGGTTCATTGGCGTGAGTAAGGACAACAACGCCTATGTGTTGCTTTGTTATAATCCGTAATGGAAAATGCATTACGCTGGTGCTTGTTTTTACCTTGCAAGTATTTTCTGAGCTGATTACTTTGTGTTTAATAGCATTCTGTTCAATTGACGTTTAAAATACTACAAAAAAAAACTTCCAGAATGTAAGATAGATACAGAAACTAAGTCATAACAAAAGTGACAAAACCCAAGAAAACATTACATTATTATTTACCTTTTTACCTTATCCCAGGTCTTCCTATACATTTCATTTACCTGCTACTCTATACGTCATAATCAACTATTTTCAGAAAAGCTCATAAAATCCAAAATATCTCAACGTCCAAGATTTCCTTTATTTTTTAGGTAGCTGTAATTGTAAACATTTCGGTGTTCCCTAACCGAACCAAATTGTTCCCTTAATTTCCTTCAGTCAGTCTAGACCAAACAAAACCAACTCACACACAAGCACTCAAGCACCGTTCGATTGCGTTGTGAGACCCATAACTTTTATTATCTGCGACACAGATTCTTGTGTTGTCAATGTCAAGTTCGCTTGAAGCTCAACACCACGCTCTCCTCCCATCGTAAATTTTGCTTTTAAAACAATGAACCGTGACAAATAAGCAGTTATACAAATACTAATAATCTAGGTAGTAATAATCTGCCATTTTTATATATTCTAATGTTTTTGGCTATACATAGTAGAAAAGTAAGAGTCAAAGTCATTTCTTAATGTGTACACAGGGACCTACACGGCAAGCAGACAATTTACTCATACAACAGCTTAATATATGTTGCACGTCTCAAAAAACATATATTATCATCCACATTCAAAAAATCATCATTCAGTCACTTCTGAAAATTTATCGAATGTCCTTCGCGACCAGAAAATATTTCGCTCTGAGCACAAAACATTTATGCCAGGGAACATTTCTGTGTTTTCAAACCCGCTTTTTGATCTTGAAATATGGCTTTTTGTCCAAATCTGGTATTTTTGCTAAAAGCAAAATGAATTAGTTGGGAAGCACGCGGTTGGGTTACGGGATTGCCTTATCAAACATTTTTACGCACCACGCATTTTTTTCTTGTCAAGACCATCACGCAGTTATAACAAAACAGCATGTTATGTACCGGTTGGTGTTCATGCAACCGTTACCAATCAGGACAGATATACCCCTACAAACATACATAATAAATAATAAGATGTTTGCTGGATGCACGTGCTTTATAAAAACATGAAGCTCTTCTCTTGGATATATTGCACTTAGGTATAAAATAATATACCATAACAACTACGCTCGGCGATCTGCTCATCTGTGACGAAATAGCCAAAGACGCTTCAGTATCAGTTGGTGCGCAGGAAAAAATGGTCAGTTGGTTGTGGGAATGTTATCATAGTTTGCTCTAATTTTGTCAAAATTGTAATTTTATTCGTAATTGCAATTCATACTTATTTAGCAAAAAAAATATTCAACTGAATTAATTCCATTCTATAGATATATACGTTAATTAAAGAAAGCTGGGAAGGATAAAGACATTTTGTTAGGTATAGCCAGTAAAAATGAGAAGAAAAGTCAAAAGAAGTAGGCAAAAAATTATATAAGCATTCTAGGACATTTGTCTTTCAAGCATTTTCTACGGGACGGATCAACTCTGAAAAAGTTGGTTAGTTAATACCCGTGACCGAAGCCAAAGTTTGCCGACATTTGTACTTCAGGTTATCTAAAATATGACAAAGAATTATGTCTACGTTTGTCTATATTATGCATGTGTTCATTTTTATTGAGATGACGTGGTTAAGTCATCTAGTAAATAGTTGCATAGCCAGACTAATACGTAACACAATTATCTATTTTGCCAGCGAAACAATCACTAATAAAAAACCAAGTATGTGCTTGGGTCAAACAAAATTATCCGTTTTTTGGGCAACTTTCTTTATAAACTGATAAATTTAAAACTTAAATGAGTATGATATTTTAAATATTATGCAAGTTTAAATGATTTATTTAGTGATATTTTCATCAATTTCATTTAGCATGCTCATATTTTTAAAAAGTCTTTCGCATGAAAAAAATTGAGTCGTGTATGTAAATAAACTAAAATTGTGCTATATTATGTACTATTTAGTGCAAAATGAATTTGAACAAACAAAAGTTGTGTTATTTTTTTAAGATTTTATTCCCAGATCTAAACGCAGAGTTTAGAAGTTTTGAAATTGAAACTGGATAACAGATCAAAATATGAAGTGTCATCCAATCCTGAGATTTTAGCCAGTTCCAATGTGTTGCTTGGCCGGAGCGCCGGCAGGTGCTGCTGCTCCGTTCTGAAAAATGCAATAAATAGTAAACTTAGATATTTTAATTTTTAGAAACATTTCAAAACAAAATTAAATTGTTTCGCATGTTTGAAAACTTACAGCAGTGGCTACAGCCATAGCCAGCATGATGGCTACAACGAAGAATTTTTTAATTGCTCCAAAGTCCATGACAATGCGAGGATGATGATGATGATAGTTATTCAAGTTGGGAAGTTAGCGTTGCTCGAACCCGAATGAAGCTTGTGGTGAGCAAGCTGTCTATAAGAAAACTTAAGTTAATCACGCAATACGTATATTTTACTGACGTAATTTGATCACCTCTTAGAGCCACGTTTAATGACTGAATTGTTTTTCTACAATTACGTGGTTGGCTTTGGCTTTTGTCGGTTGAGATAATAAATTTTATTACGTCTGTCTGCATTGCACGGGTTCTGTCAATGTGACCTTGGAAATCTGAAATGTATGAGTCTCTGTAAAAAATGTTACTTCAAAAATACATACAAGATTAGGAAGAAATCGGGTGGAAAAGATGACATGACATTGGGACGTATGGTAACCAGTCAACCGAATAAAGATTTTGTCTCCAAGTGCCCCATGAAGAGAACTTTTAACTTGAACTAAAGCAACATTTAAAATAAAGTCGCTATTTATTTTGACACTTATGGAATACTGCTAAAGGGGAATAGATGGAACGCAGGTTGAGATTAACATGATGATACGTTTTGAAAATAAATGGTTGCATGGACAATTTTCACAAGCTTTGGTGACAAGTCTTTTAGGATCCACGTAGGTTATTTAGTTTGGAGGAGATCGGGAACCAGATTGAAGGTGAAAGGAGCGTTTCATAGTCAGTTGTCGGGTTTTGGTGTTTTCAAGAATCTTCAGACAAAGTGTTGATGAGATTTGTAGAAATTAGTGACACTCCATATTATGGTCTTTTGATAACTTTAAAAGTTGCGTAAAACCAGTTCCAAATAGAATGTTTATAATGCTGTCCAGCATAGTTCATTTTTCCAGCGAAAAAGCAATCTAAAGATATTGCTTTCTCCGACTGACCACAATTATGGAACTTCATATTTCAAAAAAATCATGCTAATGTATTATGCAAATATTATTATGCACTATTATTAGCAATGGATTTCCTACTTGTGTTCATCTAAAATGAATTTGGCGAATCTGTACTGGGCTTCAGTAAATCTCAGAAACTGTTCCTGTCCCCTTTTGGTGTATATTTAGTGCAATTTGTAAATTGGTATTGTACAACATCCAATAGTTCATCAATAGGCCCATCCAGGGGCGAAGTGACGCCCGTGCCAGCCCGTGATCGTCACGGGGGCCGGGACCTGTAGGGGGCCGGACAATTTTCAAGTTCGAGAAAAAACTTAAGATATTGGAAAAACAAATGCCCAGTACTCACACGTTGTTACTATAAACGAACATGTGCAAAGCTTTAAACAAAAGTTTATCGGCGTTTTCATAAAAATTCCAGTATATGCATGAATAATTTTATCTGAAATAATGAAACAATCAGCAATATCAATGAAATGTCAAGTCAAATCGTTAGATAAATATTATGTTGATTGGTGCTGGCTGTATTAAATTGGGGGTTTTCGAACAAGTGTACATGACATGAAGTTATTAAAAATTATAGCGCGATAAAAAATTTTTGTCGAGTTTGATTTGTAAGTGATGCTGAATACCTAAACGTGAAGATATTCGAATGATAAAAATTTTTGCTGTAAGAAAACCTCCGCTCTTTTCAAGTATTGGTTACACAACAGCTCATGATAGTTTAATGAGCAACTCATATGTTACCAAAATTATGAAACAATCTTTTATGCAGAAATAATTTGAACCATCAAGACAAGCAAAAATCCTACCTAAATTTTCATACCTACCAAACCTTTTAATCGCATAATTTCCTACTTAAACTTAGATGGATATTTTCAGCAGTTATATTCGGCTGCTAGTCTATAAAGCAATTTCCTTGGTGGTTATTGTTGAGGACAAAAGCTTGTGTTGTATATGTCTGCATATATTAACATAAACCTTCCTCTATAATTGTTAAAAATGTTTTGAAAGATTTCGAAGTTTGATTTTCAGGCTGCTCTTTTGCAACAATTTTTAGTTTTAAACAATACTGGATTATATGTTGTTACAAGATATTAAAAGCTTCTCTTGTATAAACCACTTTGTACGCATGAATAGTTAAGCATATTGAGAAGCTAAGAGTGACAATTTTACGCTTCTCTGTTTTATGAAATGTTCTCATATTTATATGATCATATGTTAATTCTTCCACACAAATACAGTGCAATATTATCAAATGCGGTTTACTCTAAAGAAGTCACTTAGATGTCCAGCAGTATTAAAGTCAAAACCAATTTGGTCGATTTAAAATGGTATTCAACCGGAGTATTGATAAACCAATTAAAGCAAATTGCATATAAACCATGTAAAAATGTTGTTAGTTTAAATTAGATTTTCCCTGAACTTACTAAAAGTAGTTTTCTGGAATAAAAATGCATGTATGGGAATCGAAATTTATTTCACGGGGGCCGGGACTTTGCTCACTTAGCCACTGGGCCCATCAGATTCCAAAACCAGTGCAATGGCAGAATCATCAGAGAAAACCATAACGAATGGTAGAAAGCTATGTATAGCTTTGTCATTTGACAGAGACATGCTATCAAATGAAAGGAAACTCGTTATAGATAGTATATTATAATTACAACCTACAATCAATTAAATTATTTTACATGCTTTTTGATTAAGTAATTCCAGGGGACTTCCATCCGTCAAAATTCTTCCGCTGAAAACTGTCTACAATTTTCCAGAAATTCTACAAGATGCATCAATCCAAATTTTGTGGCAACGTACACCAGCTCATCAGTAGTTTCATCAAAGTAAAGTCTAGAAACTAGTTGCTTTGACAAACAGTTAAAATTACTATTTGCACAGAAAGAAACGGAAATAATTTACACTGAATTTAAATGCCATGATGTTTTAAGCAGATTTCTTTAATAAATTGGTAAATTATGCTGTAAAGTATTCTGTTTGTTAGAAAGATGATTATGATTATGATTAGTAAGATAGAAAACCTGTTATAATTTACATAATATATCATATACAGCTTAAATAGCATAAATCCCAAGTCCCAATATTTAATTCATATTCGTAGTCTTCTGAAGTACTAGTTGACGATCCTTCCAACATTAGCGTGACGGTTGCCAGTTAACAAAAAGCAATTGGCACTTTTATAAAATTGTTAAAAGAAAAAGAAAACCGAACGAAAACTGTCTTTATGATGGGATTTCTTTGACTATAGTCACTATAGTGACTTGATGACGACGAGGACGGTCACCTGCCCAAATAAAAAATACTGTGGGCTGAAGCACAATTGCATTGGGCAAGCATCACAATATTCAAATCAACCAAGATCAATCGATTGAATCCCTTAGTTTAATAGAAATAGAAAGCAATAAAATCTTGTATTGGTGGTAATTTTTGGAGTAATTAGTAATTGCAAAGTCTTGGAGCAATTATTTGAGCAATTAAGTACATTTTAAAGAGATTTTTAGCATTTTGCAGTAATTTAGCATGTTTTTAAGCAATTAGTTACGCATTAGAACAAAAATCATGTATTTTCCCTGCAATTTCGTCAATTTATACAGCATCATCATCATATTTACCCAAAAACGTGCTTCTCTGTCCATATTTTTCGTGCAAAAATGCACCAGCCCCAACTCCATCACTTGAGCTGCTGCGGCTCCACTTTCTTCAAAAAAGTGGAGCTCAACCAGCTTGTTGAGCTGGTGGAGAGAGTTTCTTTTGATTTGTTTATGGGCCGATCCCGGCGGTACTGCAATACCGGGCCAACCCG
The DNA here is from genome assembly GCA_029691765.1 of Entomobrya proxima. Taxonomy (NCBI): domain Eukaryota; kingdom Metazoa; phylum Arthropoda; class Collembola; order Entomobryomorpha; family Entomobryidae; genus Entomobrya; species Entomobrya proxima. Next base: position 52,655,696 of record CM056168.1, read on the forward strand.
TGGACGGGCGGAAGCAAGCTTCACGACCCCATCCTGTTCCCAAAAATCGGTTTAATCTACTGAGACCCTCAATGAGAGTCGTATCAGAGATTAAGCTGATAAGAACAGAATGACTCCGACTTAATGCTTGGAATTTATTTAAGAGTGCGCAAAAAGACAAGAGGCATCCCTCTCAACCAATTGGCAAGACAAACTTAGAGAGCTGAGGTACTAGGAGAGAAAAGGTAATTATGGTATCTTTTCCCTCAGACTCAACTAAGTCTGATCTTAGCCAAAAGGCCGAGAAGCGATAATTTCCAGCACTTTTTATTTTACACCCAACCTAAATAAAGTGCTAAAAATATAGTGGCAATCCTGAATTCCCGAAAATTACGGAAAAACAGGTATAATTACGTAAAAATGAGTATTACGGGTATATAAAGCAATATTTTTTGCTTGTTTTGGTGCATTAATATTTTTAAAATATTAATTAGTAGCGCAGTTTAAATGAAGAAACAGTTAAAAACTATGTAAGTAATCAGTGGAGTTGGATTTGGGAAAAGGGGCTGTTGAATGCAGCGCGGGGAAGGGTGGGCACTGTGAGACGGGAGGTGTGTGTAGTGGGGCATTCTTATGGCTTGTGTGTGTGTGTGTGTTGCAATGATGAATGGGCTCGTGGTGTAGAATGCTATGCAATGGAATAATACGCAATTATGATAAGTTTTAATTAAAAAACTACTAGAATTACGGCTAAAAACATACGAAATTACGGGAAAATGTATTAGTTTACTCCAAAACGCACTAAATTACTGGAAAGTATGCTAAATTGCTGTAAAACGTACAAAATTTCTGAATAACGCACTTAATTACTGAAAAGGGACAAGTTTCCTGAGAAAACTTACTTAATTACCTAAAAACGCACTAATTTACTTTGAAAGACACTAATTTACTGAAAAACGCAGGAAAATTACTGGAATATTGCTAAATTTCGTGGAAACTTACTAATTTATTGAAAAACGTAATAACTTACTGAAATACACAGTAATTTACTGGAAAGTGCAATAATTTACTAAGAACATGTTAAATTTCTACTAAAGCATACGAATTTACTCCAACACGCACCAATTTACTTTAAAATCTTCTAATTTACTGAAAAACGCACTAATTTACTTCAAAACCTACCCACCCCCTCCGAAATATACTAAAGTTCTTTGAATTCATCAATTTTTCCAAAAAACCTCCCAGTCATTCCATTTTTCTGCTAAAATGATTAATAAACTTGTAGACCCAAGTAAAATTTGCACTTGTGACTTGTTTCACGATACCCTCACTCATTTAATCCGTCTTTATCTCGTCAACGGCTTAAAATCCTAGACATTCCGTGACATTTTTGAAATCAGCATAAACACAGGTTAAGAGGATGTATTTTCTGATTGTAATCATAATTAACTTTCAGTCTTCATTTAATACAACCCATGATTCACAATGCCCCAAAACACAGGTCTATTCTAAATGCCTACTAAATACTTCATAACATTTTCTAGTCTGGTTTTTAAACTGCTACAAAACTAAAATATACCAGATTAACAATATCACCGTTCATTTCCAATAAATCAATTGCAATTACACATTCGTTCAATCAAACATTAGTGATTTTTTATTCAGTTTCAAAAGTGCAATGCCTTCCGTCTACTCCTCTCCACCCTCCCGTTATAATTTGTTTCAAATCATATAGAAATAGCAAATTTGTAAAGTCTAGATACTAATTCAACCAAAAACGCTACACAATTTTAATTTATCAAATGATTAAATAATTTTTACAAAACTTTTCTTCTTGCGTTGCACATTAATAATTTGTTTTACCGGAGAGTATAGTAGTAATAGTGGTTCAGTTCACAGAATAATTTTCTTGTAAAGCTTAAAAATACTTGAACAAACAGTTACAATAACTATTTGCACAGAAAGGAAACGAATTTAGAAATAATTTACACTGAATATTAAATGCCATGTGATATTTAAGCAAATTTCTATAATAAATTGGTACATTATTACAGTTAGGTAGTTAAATGTCATTTTCTGGTGTGATCATTTTCTTAATAATTTTAAGTGTTGCTGCATGATATATTATACTATTATACTTAATTTTTACAAACTTTTCTTTCTTCTGACACAGTACAAATCAGACTGAATACCATTTTTATGATTACCTACCTTACAAAAACTTTATAGCGAATGTTTTTTTTTGTTCAGTATAGTTTTTCAAACGATTTGCGATTTTTTACACACACCTTTCCATCTCCATTTTGTTTATAATAATAATTATTTCAAACCGAAAAAGTTGCTTTTCAAGCTTTACAAATGTATTCATAGGAATCGTTAAATCGTGTGTGGAAGATTGCATAATAGCTTGCTACACAATATTTGCAGCTTTAAACTTAAAACTAGATAAATGATAAATTGTGATGCTTTGGGTAGAATAATCATTAAATTTTACCTACTAAATACTTATAAATCTTAAACTAGCTATATATTTTTTTATTCTAAAGATAATTTCAAAGTCTTCTCAGTTCTCAGCGTTGGTTCATCTTTCTTCTTACATCTTTCAAAAGCTAAATAAATGCTTATCATTTTAAACTTATCTTCTTCTCCTTTCATTTTTATGGCTAAATGCTCTACAAACTAAATTGGTATATAATTTTTTAAATAAAAAATAATCAAAATCTTCCTACTCCAAAAAAGGCTTGGCCAACTGCATAGTCTCCACATCCACACTACTCAACAGTTCCGCAAAAGCCCCCTCGCCCACATTCATCCTCAAATTGTTCACCTCATTTCTAAACAACTGGATCAAGTCAATGGTATAGACCACGTCCCTTGCGGCAAGCCTCTTTTTCCTCAGATCGTTCTCCGTGACCACCTCGTCACTGTCTAGATTAGGATTGGCTTGGTTGTCAAAGTCTATAACGCACAGGGAGCTAAAAACCACACAAAACCAAGTAATTAAATCATCTTATCATTTTAAAGATAATCTTTTTAAGATAAGCCAACTTACTCTACAAACTTCCCAGTTAAATCACTCTTCATTATATCATTCAGTGTTTCCGCCACCGCCAAAAAGATGCCACACAGCCTATGAAGCACCACCTGCTCACAAGTGCTCATTAGTTTTAACAGCGCAATACAAATCAACTTCCTTCTTTCCGGCTGCACAATGTAGGCCACTTTATTAGCCATTACTTCCGTAATCTGTGCCAGCACCTCTTTTTCCCCCTTCCCCTCTCTAGCCCCCACCCACTCCAAGCCTTGTCTAAAAACTGGCTCGCTAATTAACAGCAGTCTACTAACCACACTTAAATAAAGACTTAGTAACATGGGCGTATCCAATCCGTCATAAGCAGCTTGAAATATCTTCCCAATTATGGGCTTCACCGCGTTTGGTCCATTACTTGGGCTAGTTCTCAGCAGCGTTTCCACTCCTCGCAAGACCATAGTTATACCCTCCACACGCATGTCGCCCATTGCGCCATTTAACTCAGTACAAACCAGGGTGCCAAAACGTTGGGCAAACATTTCGGGGTAAACTAAAGCGTAGCAGTTGACCAAAGTGACTGACATTTTTAAGTGTTCTGTAGAAATGCTTAGAAGAGGCAGAAGATTGTCCACTAGTTGAATAAAACTTTCTTCGGGGGGATCTGGACAGTATTCCATTAGGGCAAGCCAGAGGTCTAAACCGTCCTCCAGGAGGTAAACGTGCTCGGGGGAGTTTAAATCGGTGGCGATGCGAATTATGGGGAAAACGAATTCGCGGAGGGCTAGGGCTTCAGCACCCAAAGCCTAAAAAGAAAAGGAATAAACCGGAAGTTAAAAAATTGAAGATTTTAAAAATGAATTAAGAAGCCTTACGTGAACTAGTTGAATGCAGGTGGAAACCACAGCTTAAATAGCATAAATCCGAAGTTCCAATATTTAATTTACATTCGTTAAGTGCTGAGAAGTGGAAGTTGACGACGAGGACGGTTACCTGCCCAAATAAAAACTAGTGTGGGCTGAAGCAGAATGCAGACGATGATAAGTCCATAAAATAGAGCATTATTTAATGTAGTAATAATTTATAGCCATCAAACCATCAATTATCAATCAATTGACTTAATGACTTTGTTTTAATAGAAAGCAGTAAAATCATAGTAATGGTAAATTTTGGAGTAATTGGTAATTGCATATGTTATGGAGTAATTATATTTTTGTAATTAAGTACATTTTAAAGAGATTATGTGCATTTTGCAGTAATTTAGCATGTATTTAAGCAATAGAAAGCATTTCTTGAGTAATTCAGCGCATATTAAAGTAATTATGTACATTTTAAAGAGATTTTTAGCATTTTGCAGTAATTCAACATGTTTTTGAGCAGTTAGTTACGCATTAGAACAAACAATCATGTATTTTCCCTGCAATTTCGTCAATTCAAACAGCACTTTACTGCATCATCACCTTAATAATTCACTAAAAATTGTACTAATTTACTGAAAAACGCACTAATTTACTCCAAATCTACCCAATCCCTCCGAAATATACCAACAAGACATAGGTATCCATAATTCAGTATTCCTGCGAGGATGAAACCGTTTTTGCTTTGAGAAGAAGGCAGAAGAAGCTCCGAAGATTGATTGATTAAATGATTCATATAATAATTTAAAGTTTAATGTGAATTCATTAATTGTTCCAAAAAACTTATCAATCATTCTATTTTTCTATTAAAATTATTAATAAACTTGTAGACCCAGGTAAATTGTGCATTTTGCACTTGTATCACAATGCCCTCATTCATTTTATCCATGTTTATCTTAATAACTGTTTAAATCTTAAAAATTCTGTTACACTTTTGAAAACAGCATAAAAATCTGGTTCAGATATTACATTCTCTGGTTTTAATCATAATTAACTTTCAATCTTAAAACAATTTTAACTTCATACCACCAAAACCGGTCTGGTTGGTTAGGTCAGCGAGAAAATTTATCGGTGTCCACTCCAATGGATCCAGAGAATAATCAAGTACTGGTGCCCGACGATTTTTGTAACCGTAAATAATTTGTCATTGTTTGAAATCATCAATTAGGTATACAACCCATGATTCACAATGCCCCAAAACACAGTTACACATTTCCATCGTAAATGCCCACTAAAATGCTTTATATCTTCTAATCTGGTTTTTGAAATGCTACAAAAATCAAAAATACCAGATTAGCAATCACCGCCCATTTGCCAAAAATCAAGTGCAATTACAAATGCGCTCAAAACATTACTGATTCTTTATTCATTATTCAGTTTCAAAAGTGCAATGCCTTCCGTCTACTCGTCTCCTTCCGTAATAAATTCCGTTTTCTATAATAAATCATACATTTTTATCCTCATTTTCAAATCATATAGAAATAGCAAATCCAGAATTTATCAAATAATTAATTAATTTTCACAAAACTTTATTGCACACTTTCTTCTTGCGTTGCACAATATTAATTTGTTTTACCGGAGAGTATAGTAGTAACAGTGGTTCGGTTCACAGAACAATTTTCTTATAAAGCTTAAAAACACTTTAACAAACAGTTAAAATAGCTATTTGCACTGAAAGGAAACGAATTAGAATTTAGAAGTAATTTACATTGAATATAAAATGCCATGATCTTTTAAGCAGATTTCTATAATAAATTGGTACATTATTACAGTTAGGTAGTTAAATGTCATTTTCAGATGATTATATATTTTCTTACTTGATAATATTTCAAGTGTTACTTTACCTGATACATAATATATTTTACTTAATTTTTACAAATGTTGTTCATAGTCTTCTTTCTGACAGTACAAATCAGACTAAATACCGTAATGATTACCTTCCTTAGAAAAAATTAGCGAATGTTTTTGTGTTCAGTATAGTTTTTTAAACAATTTGCGACTTTTTACACATACCTTGATACCTTTCTTTCTCCATGTTTATTTATACCTATTAATTAATAAATTATTCCAAACTGAAAAAATATTAAGCGAAAAGTTGCTCTTCCAACTATTTTTTGCAATATAATTTCAAAGTCTTCTCTGTTCTCAGTTTAAGGTTCTGTGAATCACATGTCTGTCTGCTATGAGCTATTACATTAACGTTACATTTTTAAATTCCTTCAGACTTTCTACTAAAATGGCTACAACTTGATAACCTTGCTTACCGCAAAAGATTTTAAGCACAATTCATTTGATTAACTGATAAACATTGAACGAAAGCTTGGTAGTCCTTCATCAAGTACTAACATTGGTCTCCTGTAATCCGATCGTGCTCGTCGTCTTGATTCTGACGATGATCTACTACTAGTTGCAAAAATTGAAAATGCATTCCCCACTGAAATTCGACGTTCCTCTGGTGTATCGCCGTGCAAGCTGCTTTTTACCAAAGTTTTAAAAACGTGCTCACCATACCAATTTGTAATGCGTATACCTTTAAATAAACTTTTTTTGAAGGTAGCTTCAGATGTAAAATCAATTTCTAGACAACAGGGAGCGCATATCTCTTCTGAAAATTAGCAAAAATTATAATTACAAACAATTTAAAAAGAGATAATCTTTTTCGTCCTAGAAAAATCTGCATTTATCTATGGGATTAACGATTTTTATTGTGGGAGGTAAAAAATTCAGTACTCCCTTATCCGGGAGTATTTTTCTAGGGATAAGTGAGTATTCTTCCTATTTTGTGCAGCAAAACTTAGTATTTTGTCCCAGTAGTGTACTTATAGAGTAAGTACACCAAGCAAAATTTTCTGAATCACGCTTGGTTTATGGTTCAACGTAAAGTCCTTTAGCTTCAAGTCATTGTATGTATGCTTTGGCTTAAAAACTTTACCCAAACATTACTTCAAAGTAACGCTAACGTAACTTTAGTCTGTTGTGTTTGGTACTGTACAAAATTTAAAAGCTTCACTGGGAAATCTATATCCCATATTACTAATTTGCGTAAATGTTTTGGAAAAAGACAAAATAAAATGGTTTTTAAGAGGAAAATCATTTACAAACTTTTGTGTTTCATCAAAATTAATGTTTTAGTGGAAATTGTCTAGTGACAAAAGGGCCTATTTATTATTCAGATTAAGCTAACTGAATAGAAACACCAAATAGCTCTCATCGTAACAATATCAAAGACCAGATCGTCCAACAAATGGCACATGATTCATGTTCAGATGCAGTTTATATTTATGGTTATCTCTACAGTACTGGGACATAATACCAAGTTTTGTTGCACAAAAAAGGCAGAATACTCACTTATCTCTGGAAAAATACTCCCGGATAAGGGAGTACTGAATTTTTTACCTCCCACAATAAAAGTCGTTAATCCCATAGATAAATGAGTATTTTTCCATAGACGAGAAATTACATGCCATTTAAAAATATATGCATATGCAGTTTTATATAATATAATGTTTAATAAAATATAATTAACCTGCATTTACGTAAATTACACTTAGCTCTCCTATTTCTCCTTGAGATATCCGTATTAAGAAATCCCCAACTTGCAACTTTTCATTTATTCTAGGGAAAAAGTTGATTGCCTCCTTTTTTAGTATATAAGCTTGGAAGTAGCCTTGTTCCCAGAATGTTCTCATTGTTGGCTTTTTTACAATTTCAATTGACGCCCAGAACCATTTCCAAATGGAATATGGAAGTTTGTAATTTTCATAAAACATGTTGCCATAGTAAAAGCACCGCAAGGAGATCTCATTCCCAGATCTTCCACACATACAAGAGTTTCTATTAAACAAACAAAAATGAATGCTTACTATACTGAATTTTGTGTAAAATAAACAAAAATAGAATATATAATTTTTACGCATGATCTTGTATGATTTCCTTAAAACATGCAATATGTTCTTGATTCAGAACAAGAAAGTGTTCATTTCCTGATTTAAGTGTTATTCTTGTCAGCTCCTTGAAGTGAATTTGCAAAAGATCTAAGAGTTCGTAGATGGACCCATATGACTTTAAAACTGGTGGCATTTGTTTGTACTCCGAGAAAAATAAGCTGTGCGAAACGGACGCTAAGGACTCGGCTGTTTGTCCAGAGTAAGTACGTATAGCCAACGGATTTGTCATGACCCATGTCTAATAAAAGGGAAATAATTATGAAAAAGCACCTGAAATAGATTAAATAATATCAAATGATCAAAATATTTTGTAAGTGTTTATACCGTTATAGTAGCATTGTCTAAATGCGACAAAGTAATTTTGGTAGATACCAAAATAAAATAGCGTTTTTGTGCGGCTGTGCTCGTGTCATTTCTGGTTTTAGCTCGATTTCCCACACCCTGTATGGAAATATCACATATTTCTTTCCCCGTTCCAAACAACGCAGTTTTAAATTCTTGTAAGTAGTTTGGATCCGAAATTAAGTCAGAATTTGATGCTAAGTTATTTTGTCCTATTGAACCAAAATATACACATGGCTCCTTTTTCCCTGAAAGTTTGAGCTCGGGACTGAGTATTTTTAACATTTTTCTGGTAACAGAATTTCTTGAAAATATTTCTCTGCTGTCAGCAGCACAAAGAATGCCAGATTCTTGAATACGTTTGGCTACATTGTCTTTGGCAATAGAAACAAGTAAATGTATACCATTTTCTGGAAAGGAAACCTTCCCGTTTATATTCATTACACAAACGGACATATCTGTCATTGTTGTTCGATTAAGAATTTTTCTCTTTGGACCAGACTCGCAGTTTGCCTTGTGAAGTGATGAAGCAGGTTGCTTTACAACGTATAGAACAAATCGTTCGAAAAATGTATTCACGGTTTTTGTCAAAATATTTTCAAAGTTTTGCAATCTTTTTGTATTTTTATCACCATCTCGCAATAACTTTATGCTTGCACACGTGGAATTTTTTAACTTGGTACTCTCTTCCTTTGCATTACTAAGAATTGAAATTATGCTTTTCAGCAAGTTTCTAACTTTATCAAAGTTGTTATCAACATTTTCTAAGTGCTCCTTTATTACTTTTGGCTGAATTTCTTCCACATTCAGGGAATTTTGTCGGTAGTACAGCTGAAACAGGCAAACTAATTCCCGAAGTTGAGTTGAAACTTGCTTTGTGCTTGCCGAGTCCTGCCAATTCATGGTTTTGTCGGGTAAATATGTATCAAGCCATGAGATAAAGGATTCCATAGTTTGGAAGATATCAGAAGCCTGCAAAGTTAAAGAATGCTTTACAAAAAGTTCTTAAACAGTTTATTTTGGACCCTAAGTACTTACAAAGCAATATGTTGAGGTATAACATTTGTTGTGCCGAAAGTTTTCCCATGTCCATAACTTAGTTTGTTTGCCTTCAAGGTTTTTAATTTGATTTTGGAACTCAGTTAATCGACGATTGATATTTGAATTAAGACTGTTTAAGTTATTTATGCAAGATTCTAGACAAAGTTTATGCTCGAGCTCAAAACTGTGCGTGTATGCTTCCATTTTAAGACTACTTATTTTTATTCAAAACATCTGTGTAACGGTTATTGCAAGAGAAGAACAATAAATAGTTGAAATATGTGAAAAACGACAACTAAACAAAATTCGGTTTGTGATCAAAATTGCTGACTTGAAAGCTCATCCGCGTGGTTGGGAAGAAATTATTGTCAAATTCTAAATAAAATATTAACACAGGTTTACACTAACCAGAAAAATAATATTATTTTCGAACTCGGATAATTTACACTAAAATACATAGTTGGTAAGGTTAGTCATTTTAAGTGCATAAGGACAGGGTTCTACGTGATGTGTTGTTGTTATTTTGGCTTTAGGAATACCAAGTAACGTTCCAGCGCACTATGGCAAAAGAGCAAGAAGATTCGGTAAACAACATTCTTGATATGATTGCTTAAATTCGCAATTTGCAACCGTATTCATACATGTACATACATCATAATATGCATTCTAACTTCTTAAATGTGATAAGAATATAAATACAAAAATCCACTTTAAAAAGTCATTCATTCTTACTTCGTAACTGTGATACAAAACTTAGTAATGCAAGAGTACATTCAAAACATTAAATATGAGCAACATTGCATCCAGCTCCAGTGTTTTTATGAATAATCTTATCTTCAAATATTTTCATATTAAAGTATAAAACAGGTTTGCGTCCAATATACTTTACTTTTACTATTTTCAATACACTGTATATTTTTAAGTGCAAAGCCACCCAAACAAAAAATTCAACTGCTATAGCAAATGTAACAAAATAGTTGAAGCGTTATTTGTGATATATATTTATGGTGAAGTATTTGAAAGAAGGCACATTTTAATGCTTATTTGTAACTTTTGGGCTTAAGACTAAGTCATTATGGATTAGCGTGTAAACGATGCTAACGGTTAGATAAAATTATCACTTTAGTATAAGTTCACCGGCGTTATCATGAATATATAAGAAGTTGTTGGAATAATTCTATACATCGATTATAAATAGATTTGTATGCATCAAAATCAAAGGTTTAAGCAGGTCAAACATTCAACCTTTTTTTATACGCAATACAATTCACACACCAAATGTTTTTCAAGTATAACTGGCGGCAGGATAACAAGTGAGCACGTTGAATTGTTCCTCTGTCTGTTTGTCAATCCGTACTTGAGCTCGGTTCTACTAGTTGAATAGCTAATTACTGTGTGAGGTCAAATTTATTATAAAGTTTGAGTTTGAAGCATGTCGTCAAGTCTAATCGTAAGTGGGTTTAAAGTTTCAAAAACGTGAAAAAATGCAGTTTTCATTTCAGCTACGTAAACGCAATACGTGTATATATCTGAATTTATATTATGTTTGTTGTAAACGCAAATGTTATGAGGTATAGAAGTACTCTTGTTTGCAATAACAAGGAACAGCAAACTAAGTTAGTTTGGCAAACAAAACCTGCATATTATTATTACTATTACGTTGACAAGTCATGAGTAAGTGATAAAAGTAATCAGTAGTGCAGCATTAAGAATTTTGGCGCATTGTTCAAACATACATTTCCATAAGCAGTATGTTTTCCTTGTTGTTAACAAGGAGCTTTTAAAACGGGCATAAGTTGTTTTTGTGATCCAATTTGTGCTTTTTGAAAATATCCGTATCAATTTCAGTTAGACAATGAACTGTAGCTGTATAGGTAATGCTGTATTTATTTTACTCAATTAGCATATAAGCTAAATAAATGGGTCCACTATATTACCATTTATACCATTTTTACTGTTCTGTCATACCAATTCTCTAATTATCCTCGTGTTAATTTCAGATCGGTACGAAAAATTGGAAAAACCTTCTAGCAACTGTTCCGACACATTATTTAACAATCCAAATTACCAGATAATATCAACAATTGTAATATTTGCCCTGGTACTTCTATCATTATGTTTAGCCTATATTGTATGGCGATACAGAAAAATGTATTTGTCGCTAGTTCAACAACAAACGGTGGATCTATTTTTTAACGATAACCCAACATGTTCAAAGAAAAGTAAAAATAATTTAAAACGGTTGGACTATATAATCTTAAAGGAAGATTATCCAAAATACGACAAGGCTATGAAAGAAAAGTATGAAATTAGCAACTATACTTTAGGTAAACAAAACAATGCATTTTATTTAGTCTGTGCAACAGTTTGTGATACACTAATACATTATATATGCAGTAATTTGAATAGTGAAACGTTTACAAAATTAAACAGAAAAGGAGACCTTGGGCACTGGACTTTTTGGAATTGTGCACGCTGGCAGCGTTTATAAAGAAAATCCCGAAGAAATTATCAAAGTTGCAGTAAAACAACCCAACTTCGTAACACCCAAGGAGCAAAAGCTAGGAATAGAACAATTAATACGCGAAATCAAAATTTTGTCTCGAATTGGACCTCACAAACATGTTGTGGAACTGATAGGTGCATGCACTAAAAACATAGAAGCTGGCAATTTAATAATGTTTTTAGAACTTTGCGAGCTCGGCCCTTTGGATAGATTTCTAAGGGAACATCACAGAATGCTAGAAAGTCCTTACAAATTTTTAAAACCAAATTCAAGACTTTCAACTGACGATGAACTTTCCTGGCAGCTAAAACAATGGGCATTTGAAATAGCAACTGGATTGGAATTCATATCAAGTAAAAAGGTAGCACATTATATTTTATTCGAACATTTAGATACTGATACCGGAATTCACTCTAATTTAACCTGTTGCTTTAGGTTATTCACATGGACATTGCCCTGCGAAATATTTTGTTAACTGAAAATCTAACCAGCAAAATTTCGGATTTTGGCATGTCTCAAGTTTTGTTAACCGGAGATAACTTGCCATTACCAAAAGACATGCCTGTACCCTTTCGCTGGCTTGCACCGGAAACCATACACAATAATATGGTCAGTTTCAAGTCAGACGTGTGGGCTTTTGGAATCACCCTCTGGGAAATGTACTCTTTGGGCGAGAAACCCTACGCCACAATTACCGACTATGACAACTTTTTCCGGAATTTGGATAATGGGGATAGACTTGCAAAACCGGATTTTGCAGATGAGCACATGTACAATATAATGTTACAATGTTGGGAATATGAGTCCATAGAAAGGCCAACGTTTGGTCAAATTTTGCATTGGTTAGCCAAGCCAAGAATTTTACACGATATAAATACCACTGGCTATACTGTATTGCCTTGTTTCTCCAAGGAATCTAACGACCAGGAGGAGGATTCTGAAAGTGAAACTGATGTACAATTAGAACTAGAACAATTACAAAATTTACAATATAATCAACCATACATAAAAATTCAATAAAAGGTTTAGCCAATCAACTTTCCAATCAACTTTTAAAAGTGTTATATTACTTATTAACCATATAAAACCACAAAATACTAACTAGGTAAGCTCAAAAAGTGCCGCTTGCATATTAACAATTTTTATATCGTTTTAAACATATTTTTAGGTGTAGAATCCGATTTTGAAGTCAGGTATTTCCAGGGAAAATTGAGACCTTGGGAATGGGTTGTTTTTACACTTTTTATTAAATATAAGTAGTAAAAAACTACGTAGAATTCTAATATGAAATCAGCCCAAACAAAAAAACCGATTCCATTGTAATATTCTACGCCTAAAAATCTATTAAAATTAAAAAAGATCTAACTATAAGATTCATTGGTATGCAAGCGGCACCTTTTGAGCCTCCCTAGTTAGTTTAAAAATATATCATGGATTAACTCAGAACTCGCTCAGGTTTCAGGAATCATGGCTTTAGAGTCTAAAGTTTAGACTTCAAATTTTGTGTGAAATTGCATGTAAAATTCATACGCAAGCCAAAAGAAAGCTCAAACGCTTTCTAGAGCGTCTTCAGTTCCCACTTTGTTCTGTACACAGCCGTTTACTCTATGGCCTGCTTTAGGGGCAAGTTGAGCTTGCGCGGCAAGCTGGCCCTTCTGGAAATCCACAACAGTTCAGTTGGGTGCACATTGCAAAATCAGCCGACTTTTTCCAGAGTTCCCAACAGCCCAGTTAACACTTAAATGGTTAAGCGTCGCCACTTGGGTGATTAGTTAACTGATTGATTGATTAGTTAGTTGGTTTAGCAAAGAAACAAGTGATTAGTTATTTGATTAATTACCTGGTTTTTTGGGAAAGGGTGGAAAATGGTGTGATTTATTTTGTGGGATTTAATTGGGCAATTAAAAGTTAGTGATTGATTGATTGGAAGTGACGAAGGGGTAATCGGTGGAGGTTTCCAAAAATGTTTCCCATTCGGCGGCCCTGTGCGGACGCTGTGCGGTAAGATAACTACCTAATTGATTCATTGATTGATTGATTAGTGTTAAAGGTTTATGGTTAACTGTAATTAATCGATTGGTTTTCTCTGTGATTGGTTTCTAGGTCGGGAATATCCGTGCTTTGGTCCAACTCCAATTCAGCCCTTTATTTCTCCAGCAGCGTGAACAATGGTCGATTTCTTATCAAGCCTATTCTAAGGCCTGCTCCAAGTCCCCTGGGTCCTCCAGCTTTAAATCAAGTTTTAAGGGAGTATGGAAGTACCCCGGGAGGTGCTGCTGCAGCTGCCGTTAGAAGTCCGTTAGAAGCTTTACCTCCTTTAGAAGCCAGGGAAAGGGAGGGAGGTTCAGGTGATCAAGGGGCTTCATCCGATAAGATTCAGTACGCTGCAGCGTCACCAACACCCAAAGGCAAGATAAACGAGAGGGAAGTTGAGTCTGAGGCAACTAGAAAGGATGACCATCATGCAGGTGGACAGAAGAAGGACGCTGGAAGTAGGTCTGGGGGTAATCCAGAGGATAAACCGGGATTGGATGTGCTACAGAAAACCTTTAATGTTTTGCAAAAGTCGGTAAGTTGATAACCTTCTAAAGCTTATCATTTTTTGGAAGGTTTTTAATGGAAATTGTGACATTTTTTAGTTGGAGCAAATCTTTACTCACCCAATGAACTACACGATTTACCACCCCGACATAGTTTTTATTGATAATATTAGGCACAAAAGAACTCAGTAAGATATTCCAAAATGATAACCACTTATTTTAAAAGTTAATTTATTAAGGCTTATCAATGGGCTTATCTTTTTAGCGGCTTAGCTCAGTACATGCAGCAAGTGGTCCTCTTAAAAACCGTGGGACATGTCAAGTTTGCCTACGTCAGGTTTGAAATCTTGAACATGAGCATGTGTCAAGAGGAAGGGAGGATTACGGTTAGATGGAGAATCAAGGGCTTATCTGGACTAAGGGTAAAAAAATTGACAAGTTTATCATCTAGCTTATCATTTTTTATAAAAACTTGTAATTTTTTTCTTAAAGGTGATGCTAAAGTTTTGGAAATACAAGTTATGGAAGTGGCAGGAGATTGTCAGTCATCAAGAAACTTGGTACGACGGAATTAGCTACTTTGATGTGGGCGGGGATGGGAAGATATTTCAGCACGTGGCTGATAAGGTAATTTTACAAGCTTATCATTGACATTGACATCCAAGATAACCTCAGGTTTTTAACGGTTATCAATTTTTCTGTTAGGTAATGGAAGATAAGGACCGCAGTCTGGATGACAAACCCGGAGGGGGTCGTGCTCTTCCCTTTGCCAAGTTGGGTGGTGCCCTGAGTGCCACCGGAGCAGTGTTTCCTTCAACTAGTCTAAATTATCAAGAAGCTTCATCTTCATCTTCACAGAGTTCCACAGATAATTCTTCTTCTGCAGCAGGGGATAAAGGTGGTGGTGGCACTGCTAATTTAGCAAAATCTTAATTTATTTAATCAATTAATTATTGTGACACCCGCCTTTAAATTACTAAAGCGCAAGAAAGTAGATGCTGAAGAAAAAAGTGTAACTGTGAAGAAAAAGTACTTTTTCAGTGGAATTGTTAGATTTTTTTGGGTATTTTTATTCTTAATGCTGATTGTTGTAGTCCATAAACATGTAGTACTGGTTTTTTTGTTGTGTATTATTTATAGATTTAGCTAAATAATTGATTAGTTTAGATTTTTTTTAGATTGTTGTGAAAAAGCAAAGTGTTGAAGTACCTTGTAAGGTAAAGAGTCAATAATGAAATAAGTAATCTTTAAGTATTACTGTCGCTGTTAGTTAATTGTTTAGAAGAAAGGAGAAGAAAAAAACGGTGGAAATTGATAATGCACCTTCTGACCTTCTTGCTCAGAGCTACTTAAAAAATATTCAATTAAAAAATTAAGAATAAACTTTAAAAAAAGAATGTTAATGGACAGAAAAGAAAATGGGGCATTGTGAAACTTAGATTGGATTATGATTGATTGATTGGTAATTGATTGTAATTTCTGATTGATTTCAAGAAAATAATGTGAAGCAGTGCATAAAGCAACTTGGAAATGCAAAGAAGATAAAAAATAAAGCTTAAAAACTGCAAAAAGTTAACAATTATCAATTATCTTCTTGCTTTTAATTTTTTCAACTAAAGTCATTATCCAATTTAGTAGCTTTTTTGGTACAATAGTTTTTATAACAGCTTGCTGTTTTCTTTAATTTTATAACTCTGCATAAAAATTAAAAGTAGAATTGCACTTTTTCTTAAAGATGTAGACATTTTGTAAACTTAACACGATAGTTATCCTATGCCATGCACCAAAAAATTTTAGCTCTTGAGACTATTCCATAAATATTTCTGCTGTTTTGCTCATCTCTGCTTACAAAATAGTTTAAAATCCTTAAAAATTAAACTAAAAAATGGCTATGGAATCTCTACGAAAAATCTCTATTCTTACTTTACTTCTTTAATCAGTACTCAGTACTCACATTTAACTATTTTAACTGCTAGTAGCACTCACTCAATTCAACCAGAACCACAAAAAATATCTAAAATTCTACAAAAAAAACCCTGTGCAAAGTGCATATAGACCCACAATCATACTTTTTTAACCTTCTTTTCTTAACTGTTTTAAACATAATTAGCATTTTTAAAGTCTTTTCAAAAAGGCCAGATCTTCTCAACTTACTTTTGTAGAATAAATAAGTACACAAAAACACTTCAGAGGTAACAAAACAGAAAAGTAAAATCCACATACTTAATAATTACTTAATTAACTAATAAAAATGAGCAATTAACCATCATTTTACAAAAAAACATAATCCTCTACGCATTCGGCTACTATAGACTATTCAGCACTTTTTTTATGGAATAATTATCTATTTCTTACACAGTTTTGTTTAAAATGGATACTAGATTATATAAAACTGTGGATATTTTTCTTGATAGTCATCACAGATCACTTAACTATCTAGCTAAAACCATTAATTATGTTTAAACTTTACGTGCTCTATAATAGTTTTTTGTACATAGCTCCAATAATTACTTATCTTAAGATTTTCAGGCAGTTTGTTGAAAAAAATACCACTTTTTTCTATAAAATAGACCTTTCTTGGCTGCCAGAGAAAAGGTACAGAAAAAAGTGACATTTTTTTTGTAGTTTGAAGTTGTATCACCTTCTTATAAATCGATTTAGTTTTGAAGTACACAACTTACAACTTAGCTTTTTAGATTAATGATAAGATTAACAAAAAGATTTGCTCTAAGAAATAGTTTGTTTTACTGGAGAGCTTATCCACAATTGATAAGCAGGTTTTACAATAATTATAATCAAGAAGAGATGTGAAGTGAACAGGAAGGAAGATGAAATCAGATTTTGAAATGGATGGCTAGAGATTTTTGTTGAAGGTTGGAGTTCTTAGGCTGACCATGGTCAATGGCAGTGTTCTGAAAAATAATAATTAAATGAATAGTTAGTTAATTTATTTTTATAGTTTAGTAGATTAAAAAGTAAGGTTTTTAATGTTTTTTTTACCTGTCACATCAACTACCACCGATTTCTTCCACCCAAAGCAAAAGTATCCTGCACCCGCCCCCACAGCCACGGCGAGACATAACCACACATTATAAGTCATAAAGATAAGCATGAGAAAGTAGCTAATGATCATTTGAAATATGTGGAGCACCGTTTGCCAGCAGTGCATCATGCTCAGGATCTTCACTCTGCAAAAAAGTAATCAAAAAGATAATTAATTTTCCATCCTTCAAATTATTAAGTCTCAAAACGCCCCAAAATCAACAGCATTTTAATTTCAAAGCTAATAAACCGATTTAACGATCATTTGAAATACGAAGCTGAGCTCTGTGTATATCTATCTATCTGTCTGATTCTCTGACTCCTCCCTCCCTAGTACCCCAGGGGGATGCCAAATCAGGTTCAAAATCAATAGGGCATTTTCTCATGATTCAATGAATCACGGTACCAAATTTGGTGTGATTCTGACATGTTTTATGGTCAGGGGGGTTACCTCCCCCTACAACCCCAGGGGGATGACCAATCTGGCTCAAAGTCCACAGGGTTCCTTACGGTGGCCCAAAGAATAAAGATGCCAAATTTGGTGCGATTCTGACAAAGCATATGGTCAGGAGGATTACCTCCCCCTATTACCCCAGGGGGATGACCGATAAGGTTCAAAATCAATAGGGTTCCTCCTAATGACCCAATAGATCATTGTACCAAATTTGAGGTGATTCTGACTAACCGTCTGGCCTGTATCGTGCTCACACACAGACAGACAGACAGACAAATATAACAATCTCAATACTAGCTTCACAATGCTCAGCTTCGTAAAAAGTCGGATTTTTTGGAAAGGAAGGTAAGAGGTACTTGTAGGTCCCTTGAACAGGAGTGCATAATCCTCCCGAACTAACCAGACTGCCTTTTGCACTAACAAATAGTAAGGAGGGTATTGTCGTATTATTCGTTGGAGGGGGTCCATTGTCAACATTGTTGTTAGCCTGCTGACCAGTGACAGATTTTGACTTAGCTGGGCTCTGGTTACATGAAGGACACTCCATAGGCTTATCACCGGCGGCACAGCTTCCTCCTCCTCCGGTTTTACTTTGGCGATTAGCACACTCGCAAGTGGTGGTGGTAAGGAAAATGGGATTCATGTCGGCATTGTAAGGTGAGTTGAATAGGGAGGTGGTTCCTATTCTGTATAGTAGGTGGTTTTGGAGGGGATTTAAGGAGGTGAAGAGGCGATCATGCAAAAGCTAGCAAGGAGGAGGTGGATTAAAGGTTAATTAGCTTACTGAACAGTTTTATGAGTTTCGCGCATGGTCCCATTTTCCACAGGCACAGCCACCGTGCTCAACTGCACCGTTTGAAAGCTGTGACGGTAGAGATGTTCCCGATAAAACTTTAGTCCTTCGTAGGCAAAGGCCAGGAGGAAGATCAGCAGCATGGATAAAATCAGACCCCAGGTGTCACTCGTCTTCCAAAACTCAAAGAGAATGGTTTCGTTGACCCCGCCGTGGAAGTACATCTGGTGGAAGAGGGAACGGTGATAATTAGAAAAACGGTCCATTTTTTAATAAAATTAATAATTTTAAAAAAAATCATATAAAAATTAATTATTTTTAAGAAAATATTACATGCATCATGCCATGTCCCATGGTGCCCCCGTCACCATGTCCACTTCCATGGTCCATGTGATGACCTGCGTGATCTCCGTGGTCTCCTCCAATGATTGTAGCTGGACTGGGGGTAGTTGAGGAAGTGGTCATGTCCATCATTCCCGCATGTCCAGCGTGGTCGTGAGACCCGTGACCCCCGCCATGACCATGATGACTGTGATCACCCATTTGTACACTTGAAGATTATCACAGCAGCTTAGGGTTAGGAAATGATAACCAAATGATAAGCCTTGTCCTTAGCTTGCTCACTGCTCACTTAGCTCGGCATGCACAGTCTTCTGAAAATATAATCCAAAAAATCACAAAATTAACATTTCCGTTTTATCCTGTTTTCCCAAGCAACTCCAGCCTGCAGAATGTTTTGCGGTTTCCAAAATTTCCTTTCAAAATGCACTTTAAACCAGCTAAAGATACACAATGCAGTTAACTAATTGTAATTTGTTATGTACACTGCACACCTGTCCATAAATCGTCGCAATTTACAAGGCTATCTTCAAAAAATTATTTTTCGATTAGTTTTGGAACTGCAGTTTACATTGCAATTCATGCTGACACAATAATAACTTAATTAAGAAATATTACTGTCTGTTGCGGTTTTTTAGGAAAAAGTTTACTTGGCTAATGAGCTATTTCTAAATATTATTTGTTAGTATAGCTTGTGGTTTTTCCTTAAAAGTAAAATGAGTACATGTACGGAAACCCCACCAGTGCCAGTTTTTGAATGGAACACGTTTTTTCTGTCGGCTAATGCAACATTCAATTATACTGGCCAGACACATAAACAGTTTAAGGTTTTTTTATCTCTGAATGAAATATTGCTTCATTAAAATGTTAGGGTGGCTTTAGGTTTTAGGGTATGAACTGTTTATACCTATTTTTGTGGCTTGGCTTGAGCAAGGACGGGGTACGGGGTATTATGGGTTTGAGAGAGATGGTCAAGATAACCTGCAATTAGGGTTTAACCCGCTATCTGTCCTCCTAAATTATGTACATTTCCATTAAACAAGCTTAGTATAAATCTAAACTAATACTGCAATTTTGAGAGTTAAAGCGTTCCAGCAGCGTCAACGTGTCATTCCCTCTGCTAATCTTTCTTGTTAAACGTATGAAAATAGAAATGAGCCAAAATGAGATGCACTTTTAACCTTTCATTTAAAGATTAGTCATTCTGATTTCTTCGTACAAAATTACAAAAATACAATGTTAACCGACACACACTCAAGCAATTAGTGAAAAATTAGCCAAGATATTTTGCACCATTAAAAAATGTCTACAGAGATGATTCATTAAAGTTGTCTGTTATTTTGGGGCAACGTGACACTTGAAACATTTTAGCAAATGAACACTGAAGACACAAGTCAACTGACAAAAAGCTTCATGCTCAGTTTAAACAGTTAACCGTTAAGTAATCCTAAAAAAGAGAAAGTTTCTTTAAAAAGCTGATTTACAAAATGCAATTTAAAGTTACCTGAACAAATTGTCTTTTGTGTCTTTACCGTTTTTTACAACAACGCTACTGTTACAACGCTTAAAAACGCTTTCAGTTTAAAATACCAAAGTTAAAGAATTTCAAACTGTTTTAGTACCTAAATATTTTTGGCATGTAATTTTTCGTCTGCAAAAAATCATTGGTTTGCTGCATTTTCTAGGCAATCCTTCGCAAATGGAAAATAATTGTAAAATTTCCGGAAATGGATGATTTTTTGAAGTAAAGGCATGATTTACATTAAATTTAGGATATTTTGTCGTTCGCTTATATATAAGGTCAATGATATGCAGTGAGTGTCAAAATGATTTACATTTGTACATATTGAAAATTGTATCGGTGATAGCAGTATAATGCTTTATCTAGATGTTTGGCTGTTTTTCCTTAGCTCATACAATTAAATTTTCAACACTTGTGACTTGGTTCATCTATTTATTTTGCCTTACTGTCGTTAAATGTTACTTCAAGTCGTCCATGACGTGTAACACTTCAACACTCATGCTTTTTTATAAACGGAATTTGCAAAGGTGTTAAAGCAAAAAAATCTGCCGGTCGTTTTTGCCCTGTGACCCTTTGCTAAAGATGTAACTCAGTTAAGAAGGATATTTATCTTTAAAGTATCATGGCAGTGCTCAACTCTATTCTATAATACCCCTGTTTCCAAACCTTTCTTAGGCTTTACTCGTCAATCATGTGAAATGTCCTTTTCAGAAGCTGATGTTTCTTTACACCTAGATCTTTTTGCTTTGAGCACTTACGCTTTAACACTAAATTCTAATCACTGAAGATCTCGGTCGTTAGTTTCTAATTCTAACCACAGTGTGGTTACCACACCCTGACGTTTGTCTAATCTGTAACAAGATATACTTTTCTACAAGCAATATGTAAAAATGCAAATCATTTTACTGCACATCATTGACATTATATATCAGCGAATGACAAAATATCCTAAATTTAATGTAGATCATGCCTTTACTTCAAAAAATCATCCATTTCCGGAAATTTTACAATTATTTTCCATTTGCGAAGGATTGCCTAGAAAATGCAGCAAACCAATGATTTTTTGCAGACAAATAAAATATTGCCAATATTTTTAGCAAATATGTTAACCCAAACTATTTCTGTACACTGAAATATAACACAAAGAAGTAACTTGCATGACCAATGAAGCCCAAACAAGAAAAGTGAATGGTCAACCGTATAATTGTTTAGTGGACAACTATGTACAATTTATATTTATGCAGTAGCAGCGTTTTTTCAAGCGTTTTCTGCTGAATGCATACAAAACTTGTTCTTCTTGTTTCTAATTCCATTCTTTATCAAGTA
Organism: Entomobrya proxima; assembly: GCA_029691765.1. Taxonomy (NCBI): domain Eukaryota; kingdom Metazoa; phylum Arthropoda; class Collembola; order Entomobryomorpha; family Entomobryidae; genus Entomobrya; species Entomobrya proxima. Next base: position 52,677,472 of record CM056168.1, read on the forward strand.
GTACAAATCAAGCGCAGCAGCGTCAGCGTCATTTATAAGTAATAGGTATACTTGCTGCTGAATAACAAACTATGTAATAAATATTACGCTGGTAAGGGGCAGACGTTTAATGGTGACGATAGATATTCGCCAAATGAATTTTTATCAACTGCATCCTGCCCAAAAAATGCATAGGCACTTATGTAAGAGAAAACTGCATATGTACTACCTACGCTGAACGCTGCTAAAGTGACTACTACGCTGCTAATGTTAAAAAGTGATGTTGATTGATTGACAATAGGTATACAAAAGATAAAACAGCACTGGGATAAACGCTGTGACGCTGCTGCTGCTGTGATTTAAGCACTGAACACTGAGAACAACCTTGCCGCAGGCAATATCAATCCAATCAGCAGCAGCGTTTGTCACACTGGCACATGGCACGCAACGCAAGACGCTTAAAACTTGGAAGATGGGTATACCCAAAAAAATCTTCTAAAATTCAATTTAAGCCCACGTTATTCATTCAAACTTAAAGTGTGCACCCAAATAAATAAGTTAAATGTACCTTGTAACTATTCCCACAAGTTAATACGCTAAAACTGACGCTGCTACAAGGTTGGAATTTAACTACTCAGCTTACTATTGCGCTGATAAGATAACCGTTTTTTATAACTTTTTTTATAACGCTTGAGTAAATAAAGCAGAAAAAGAGATGATACAGGATTAGGAGCGTGGGTAGCACAGGGATTAAGAATGAATCAAGAAATTAATTTGCTTTTAAAAGCATAGCAGCTTGAAACGCTTGAGAGCGCTGCTGGAAAAATGGAATGAATTAATATTGAATATAGCAATTTATTTAGACATTTTCCTTATAAAAATTGAAAGAATGAATGACGCTTCTCAAGCGTGCAGCGTCTTGTTTTGACTATTTTAATTCTCCATGATGCCTTGTTCATGTTCATTCATCTTTTTAGCAGGTTTTTAGCAGAAGACGCTGTCATGCATGAAAGACAAAAGGAGGTGAATATTTCTTCAAAAATCATTTCAGCGTAACGGAAACAACAAAATGATAAGCTGTCTAAAAGAGAGTATGATAACCAAACATCGGGCGCGCGTTGTAGAAAATTCTACTTCTCTCGTTGAGTTGGCACAGCTGATTTTCCGGGCCGACTCCCCGCAGCAGAACCCTCCAGCACCCTCCAGCAGCCTATCCTTCAGCACTTCAGTTTGTGCTGATTTTTAGTTAAGTTTTAGGAAGTTTATATAAACTGTGCAATTTCTAGTTAATCTGCACAATTTTAAGCAGATTTGTGCAATTTTTTACTTAAATATCATGTTCTTGGTAATTTAAGCTTTGGTGCTGAGGGGTTGGCTGCTGGAGGGTGCTGGAGGGTTCTGCTGCGGGGGGTCGGCCCGAAAAATCAGCTGTGCCAACTCAACGAGAGAAGTAGAATTTTCTACAACGCGCGCCCGATGTTTGATGATAACCTTCCTAAAAGATAGATGATGACAATGAACCTGTTTTAAAAATGGTTTTTAAAGAAATGGTCAATGATGGTACACGTGGCATTTTATACCCGAAACCCAAGCCATTTTTTTCATTCTGATGAAATCTGTACATGCCTAAAAATGCCAACGTGTCCACGTCCACAGTCCACAGATAAAAAACCGAACCGAGAAAGCATGTACATTGCACATACGCTTGAAGCGCTTTCTCGGGAAATAGGAAACTGTATCCATTTGGTATCTAGATGAACCGAAAGTGCAACATCTGCCAAGAAAATGCTGGCCTACACAAATCAAGTGAAAGCAGGCTAAAAACACGAGGATGGAGTGAAATGAAATGTAGCATGCCGTGTCAAGACTTTCCTCCATTTCATTTCATTATCGGCTTAATAAACTGGAGGGGAGGTGGGAGGGGAGGGAGGAAATGAAATGATTAGATTACCACCCACACCCTCCAGTCACCAATTTACGTCATTCCCTAAAAATTATGATTATTTTCTGATTCATCCTCCAATCACCAATCCAGCTAACTAAAATCCCGGTAAAATATGTCAGAATTGATGCCGCATACCTCCAAGATGATAATCCTAAGATAACCACCTTTTAATCATTCAATCAATCCATTAAAATTAACACCAACTCACCTTAAAATCTTCAGCCTTTAAAACCTCAACCGCTTTGCATTCCAATTCCTCCTTCCCAAAACGCTGCACTTTTCCCCTCAAAATCTCCTCCGTCACCTCTTTCCCTTCCCGGTCCCCACAACTAATTATATTACCCGGGTACCTCGTCACCTCCACACACCAAAACCCCAATCACCTCTTCTTCTAATCAATCCTCAATCACCTCAAATCAATCACAAGCACATTCCCTCCTCCAATCCAATCCACCTGTACAAATAATCAATCAATCGGTACACCTGTCCTTTAAACTTTAAAGCAAGTGTGTGCTGTAAATCCTTTACTACCGTCACCGATGCCACTTGGTCAACACCTGAGCTTATTTTGATCTGATGCTCAGTTCGTCATCTCGTCAACTCAGAATGGTAGATACCTCAAATGCACAAGCCCAGTACAGAGAGTAGATGCACTTTGCTGAGCATATGGTCAACAGATACCACCCACAAATACACTACATGTCCATCTACCAGGGGCTAACTGACGCGTGCGCTGGTGCGTGACCGTCACGCGGGCCGGACCACAAAAGGGCCGGACCGGTGACTAAGAAAAAATTTTAATCACAAAATTTAACTTTTAACTGGTTACGTACACCTTTACTGCTTGAATATTAAACGCTTACCAAAAATGATTCTGTGCATTATCGGACACTGAAATATTTCGACTTGTAGAGTTGTAAATAGTATTGATTGGCGTTTTCCAAGAGTCCTTATTACATGCTTGTCATTTGCATTTAGAGTCTTTCTAAGATATTTGTGTTTTGAGCAAAAAATTATTATTAAGATTTAAGTTGCCCTTTAATAGGCTAAGTTAATTTAAAGGCATAAACTCACCGTTTGCAATATTACCTGCAACTTTTTGCTTCACTAATTTTAAATTTCACTTGTATAAATACAGTGTATGAACACTAATATGAATTTTTACCTTACAGATTTACTATTCTTTCACTAGATTCTAAAGATATTCTAAAGATCCTTTAATCATCTTTTACAACTTCTCATTTCAAGTTCCAAAAGTGATAGGGATAGTGATAAACTAGCAACAAATCAATTAGATAATTTATATAAATCCATACCCTTCTGAATTCTTCAAACGATTAAAGATGGCTGGATTAGAGTTACCCAGAATCTTACTAGGTAATTTTATACCCTAGAAGCCAGTAAAATTTTTTTACCAACTATAAACTGCCAACCAACAACTATTAAGTTATAAGATCTGGGTTAAGTTACTTATTACTAAACATTAGCCAGTAAAATGCATCACATGTGGTTTTTGTTCGATTTTGGTGTTAAGCCCGTGTAGCTTTACACATATCCTAAATAACCTAACCCACATTAGTTATACCGCTACGGAAATAAGAATAAGCCTATCGTATATATTTGTACATATACAAGCATATTTGGCAAATTGAGGTTTTAGAAGTAGAAGATTTGTAGCCTAAAACGGATGGAACTAAAAAACGGTTTAAATTAAGACAATTTAAACTTAAAACCAAATTATTAATATTATTTGATTTGTAGCTTTCAAAACCATTTGTGAAACGTTCGTGTTGAGCTCCTAAGCACCAAGTCTCAGCAGTTCATTAGGCTTTGCAAAAACGTTTAAAGTAAATTTGAGTTATGAAAAATGTTTAGTGGTTTAAACACAAATGAACGTAGTTAACAAAAATCCCATTTAAAGTTACAGCGTCTCTTTTGTACAGATTTATCTAGGATTATGAAAAGTTTGCATTTAAGCAGATGCCTGTGTTTATTTTTTGTAAAGTCTTCTATGCATAAAATTGAGAGTTTAATAATTTTCAGTACGTTGAACTATCCTTTTGATCATCCACTGATCCCTGAATATTTTTTTCGAATTAATAAGAGGTTTATTTCGACCAGTAAAATTGGTAAAACTAAAACTACCGGCGTTGAAATTTCGGATAACCATAAGTTATGTAAACGCCAGCGTTTATGCCAGAGGTACTTAAGCTATTCCTACATTGTAAGTTTCCATAAAGCCAACAAACAACTTGAAGTTCATTGGTTAATAGCACCATGTAATGTGTATTTATCCAATTGTTAAATACTTTTCCCAATACCTGTTTTTCGGTAGAAGAAAACATGCCAACAAACTCACATTTTTTGGTAATATCTACAATAAAAGTTTCATAAAGATATTTTTTGTTTTTTTTGTTTAGGCCAACAAATTCAACAACAAATATATGTAGAGATTTAGTCAGCCGATTTTTATAATGGATTTGTATGGAATGGTAGACTTTTGCGGTTGTATAGATAAAGTTTACCGCAAGCTTACATGCTTCGATTAATTTGAGCAAAACAAGCTTTAGATTTCAAAATATTTGAAAGTCAATAACTACAATTCTCATTTGATTGCGACAGTGACATTTTACAGTCCTTTTGAAAATTTAGACCTGTGCTTCTGTATGTAATACTTAATGCTAAGATTAAGTAATTTGCTACTAACTATATTTTAATTTTTTAAATTTACTATTTAAAATTTTAATCTGTCAATCAAGGCATAAAAATGAACATAATTGGTATTTCAAAATTTATGGCTTTTATTTGTAGGGTCATACTTGTCTACACTTCTATGTACCTGCCTTTAGATTTGTACTTTTCGAAAGTTTTTTATGTATCACGCGGGCCGGACCCGACCTTGTTTAGCTACTGGATCTACCTCAAGATTTTTCAACAATGGGCCATTGTTAAGAAGTTAACTAGCCATTTTAGTGAATGGTCAATGGTGTAGATTGTAGATGGCAGTAGCTAAACAAGGTCGGGTCCGGCCCGCGTGATACATAAAAAACTTTCGAAAAGTACAAATCTAAAGGCAGGTACATAGAAGTGTAGACAAGTATGACCCTACAAATAAAAGCCATAAATTTTGAAATACCAATTATGTTCATTTTTATGCCTTGATTGACAGATTAAAATTTTAAATAGTAAATTTAAAAAATTAAAATATAGTTAGTAGCAAATTACTTAATCTTAGCATTAAGTATTACATACAGAAGCACAGGTCTAAATTTTCAAAAGGACTGTAAAATGTCACTGTCGCAATCAAATGAGAATTGTAGTTATTGACTTTCAAATATTTTGAAATCTAAAGCTTGTTTTGCTCAAATTAATCGAAGCATGTAAGCTTGCGGTAAACTTTATCTATACAACCGCAAAAGTCTACCATTCCATACAAATCCATTATAAAAATCGGCTGACTAAATCTCTACATATATTTGTTGTTGAATTTGTTGGCCTAAACAAAAAAAACAAAAAATATCTTTATGAAACTTTTATTGTAGATATTACCAAAAAATGTGAGTTTGTTGGCATGTTTTCTTCTACCGAAAAACAGGTATTGGGAAAAGTATTTAACAATTGGATAAATACACATTACATGGTGCTATTAACCAATGAACTTCAAGTTGTTTGTTGGCTTTATGGAAACTTACAATGTAGGAATAGCTTAAGTACCTCTGGCATAAACGCTGGCGTTTACATAACTTATGGTTATCCGAAATTTCAACGCCGGTAGTTTTAGTTTTACCAATTTTACTGGTCGAAATAAACCTCTTATTAATTCGAAAAAAATATTCAGGGATCAGTGGATGATCAAAAGGATAGTTCAACGTACTGAAAATTATTAAACTCTCAATTTTATGCATAGAAGACTTTACAAAAAATAAACACAGGCATCTGCTTAAATGCAAACTTTTCATAATCCTAGATAAATCTGTACAAAAGAGACGCTGTAACTTTAAATGGGATTTTTGTTAACTACGTTCATTTGTGTTTAAACCACTAAACATTTTTCATAACTCAAATTTACTTTAAACGTTTTTGCAAAGCCTAATGAACTGCTGAGACTTGGTGCTTAGGAGCTCAACACGAACGTTTCACAAATGGTTTTGAAAGCTACAAATCAAATAATATTAATAATTTGGTTTTAAGTTTAAATTGTCTTAATTTAAACCGTTTTTTAGTTCCATCCGTTTTAGGCTACAAATCTTCTACTTCTAAAACCTCAATTTGCCAAATATGCTTGTATATGTACAAATATATACGATAGGCTTATTCTTATTTCCGTAGCGGTATAACTAATGTGGGTTAGGTTATTTAGGATATGTGTAAAGCTACACGGGCTTAACACCAAAATCGAACAAAAACCACATGTGATGCATTTTACTGGCTAATGTTTAGTAATAAGTAACTTAACCCAGATCTTATAACTTAATAGTTGTTGGTTGGCAGTTTATAGTTGGTAAAAAAATTTTACTGGCTTCTAGGGTATAAAATTACCTAGTAAGATTCTGGGTAACTCTAATCCAGCCATCTTTAATCGTTTGAAGAATTCAGAAGGGTATGGATTTATATAAATTATCTAATTGATTTGTTGCTAGTTTATCACTATCCCTATCACTTTTGGAACTTGAAATGAGAAGTTGTAAAAGATGATTAAAGGATCTTTAGAATATCTTTAGAATCTAGTGAAAGAATAGTAAATCTGTAAGGTAAAAATTCATATTAGTGTTCATACACTGTATTTATACAAGTGAAATTTAAAATTAGTGAAGCAAAAAGTTGCAGGTAATATTGCAAACGGTGAGTTTATGCCTTTAAATTAACTTAGCCTATTAAAGGGCAACTTAAATCTTAATAATAATTTTTTGCTCAAAACACAAATATCTTAGAAAGACTCTAAATGCAAATGACAAGCATGTAATAAGGACTCTTGGAAAACGCCAATCAATACTATTTACAACTCTACAAGTCGAAATATTTCAGTGTCCGATAATGCACAGAATCATTTTTGGTAAGCGTTTAATATTCAAGCAGTAAAGGTGTACGTAACCAGTTAAAAGTTAAATTTTGTGATTAAAATTTTTTCTTAGTCACCGGTCCGGCCCTTTTGTGGTCCGGCCCGCGTGACGGTCACGCACCAGCGCACGCGTCAGTTAGCCCCTGGGTAGATCCTGACCACTGGCTTCTTTAAGACTTTAGAGGTTTGATTTTGGCACGTAGACCAACCACCTGACAATGTAGGGAAAGGAGGAGGATCCTAAACAAGAAATGAGGTAGATGGGCTGATATTTTGAGGTAGATTGGACATGGACAGTTTAATGGTTTGTTTATTTACCCATTAAGCCACTTACGTAAGTAAAGTGGTTAATGTGAATGCACTTTAATGTGCAAGTGCATTTTTAATGGACGGTTAAAATGAACAGTTAAAGTGCTGACTTTAATTAAAGTTGAAAGTGAGATTGAGATGATGAGTTTGGGCAGTTAAGTAAGTGGACAGTGGGAAAATGAAGACAAGAAGTTTTAAAGATGGTTTGAAGGTGAACTGTGAAGGTTATCAATGAAGTACAAATATAGAGAGTTAAGTTAAGATAAGATAAGGTTATCTTTAAAGGTAAGTGATGGGAAAGGTTTCTTTTGAGACTACAAACTTTACAGTTATTTATTAAAACATGAACAGTTAGGTTAAATATTTGGGTTTTTTTGGTTTTAGAATGGAGATTTATTCTTGGGCCAACGTTATTATCCCGAGTTGGAATTGGAAACACTTTTGGGTGGAAATTCTACCAGATTCTGGACATACTACCTTATCGTCATCATTTAACAACGGACAAAGAAGTTAGCACAGTTAACAGTGAAATTATTTAACCACAGTGCAACGCAACATTAGGAGATTAATTAGTAATTCCATGAAATTATAATGAGTCAGCATTGTTCTATTAAGTGTGGACACGTAACCGGAAGCATATCTTTAGGCTTATCATCAGTCTCCGTCTTATCACCGTGACCATACTTTTATCTTCCCAATCCAGCAGACACGACACGTCATCGGTTTCGGGTCTTATTCTTCAAGTTAACTTTAATTAAAGCTAAAAGGTACATTTATTTTCTTATCTTTTATCTTCAAGATAACGCCAACTTAGCGATAAGCACGTTTGGCCCAATAAATTATGATAAAAAACAGACAATCATTTTTCCCTTCTGGTTGATGACTCATTGTTGATTTATGAATGCTTGTGTCTGCTCCTGTCAATCCAAATTTGCAACAATTAGTCATCATCCTGTCAAGTCAACCAATTCAACTAACTCAAATTTTATTCCATTTTCTTTTCAGTTCGTCACTCGTCACCTCTTTCTTCACCATGGGCTCTCGCCTCCGTCCCCGCAAGTCCATCAAGCGCCTTTTCGAATGCTACCTAATCATCGACAGTCCCCCTAGCCCCTCCAACGGTCACTCATCTCCCTCCACCTCCACCTCCAACGGTCAATCTACCTCCTCCTCCCCCACCATCCGTTCCGTCTACCCCTCCACCTTCTCCTCTCCCTCCATTCTCAAAGCCGCCTCCGAATTCTGCTTCCCATGCCCCCTCCTCAGTTCCAACGTCGAACTCTTTACTTTCGTCCTCACCTCCGAAGACTCAAAATGGACCTTCGGCTACTGTCGCCATCCTCAAGGTCCCTCCAGTTCCAAAACCTGCATTTTATTCCTAACCTTCCTCCCCTGGCAAGAAATCTTCTACAGAGCTTTAAACTTCCTTGCCGAAATCACAGATCCCTCCAAACTGTCCACATTTCTAGAACGAATGTACTCCACACCCATTCCCGAACCGGGTACTTGCCTTTACATCCCCACCCACACAAAACCCTTCATTTGCAGCATTCCTTCAGAACACTCGCTACCCTCCATACCCGAAAACCGAAACGTTTCGGAGTTTTACAACGCTCTAACCACCGAAAGCATGCTCGTCCTATTCGCCGCCCTACTCTCCGAACGCCGGATTGTCATCACCTCCAAAAAAATCAGTCGCCTGAGCAGTCTCTGCGTTGCCTCCAATCTTTTCTTGTTTCCAATGAGCTGGCAACACATTTTCATTCCTGTGGTCACCGTCCAGCTTCAGGATTATTTATCAGCACCCATGCCATTTTTAATGGGAGTACCCCTTCCAATTTGGAATCTAATTCCAGGGGAAAATCTTGGACAATTGGTACACGTTGATGCGGACAGTGACACGGTGACCACACCTTTTCCTGAAGATTTGGAGCAACTTCCGGAAGATGTGGTTTATCTTCTAAGGAAAAATCTTACGGGAGAAAGAGTACTGGGTGACGGTCTAGCCCGAGCTTTTTTACGAGCTTTGGCCCAACTCATGGGCCATTATCAAGACGCGGTGAGAAATGATTCTGGAGATGTGGCGTTTGATTCAGAGCTATTTCTCCAGTTTGCCCATCCAAGTCATAGGCCATTTATTGAAAAGAAGTTGCTCAAGCTGCAGATATTCCAACAGTTTATGGAGGAAAGGGTGGACAGGATTAAAAGTGGGAATTGCGAGAGTGACGAGTTTGAACTGGAAAGTTTGGCTTGGAGAAGTAGTCGAGCTAATGGAAAGAATGGATTAAGGGTACTTGGGGGATTGACCAAGAATCAGAATAGAACGGCAATTAAAAAAGCGGGCAAGGCTGTGATAATGAGTGTAAAAAGGGAGAGCGAAAAGGCGATTGAGTCGGTGAAGCAAAATAGCGCTTTAAAATCGGCAGTTAGATCGGTAAGATAACTTTAAATTTAAAAAAATCGGTTTTTTAAGAAATTTTTTAATTACCCGGGTATTTTTTTGGGTAGATTAAGGAAAGCGGAAAAAGCGTCAAGCAAAAGGGGCACGTGGCCTATTCCGACATTCGTTCCAAATTCCACGTAAGTCACCACCACATGCCCGGCACCTCCAGAAACCTCAACGCTATAGACTACGCACTTGGAGGAGGCACCAGTGGCGCCAGTGGAACCTTAAAGGATTATCGACGACAAGGCACCACCTCAAGTTTGGTAGTACCTCCATTAACCAACCAAATGTTGGATGGCCATCATCTTTCTGCCAGTACCACCAGTCATCAGTTTTATCTCCGGAGTTCAGACGACAGCACTTTGGTTCTTAGTGGAAGTCTCTCCGCTTCCAAGATGAATGAACTGGACTTGGAGGAAAAGGATCTGGCAGCGCAAAGGAGACAACCTCGACTAAGTAAATCAGAAGAGAATTTGATAGACCTGGACACGCCCACTGGGCTAAGTTGCTTTGATGATTTAGAAGAAGAGTGGGGCGTAGAAGGGGAAGGGTTAGGTTTTACCCTTGAGAATCCACTGTACGAGATGCTAACAGATAACAACAATGTTTTTCTAGAAGAGGACGACGGTACCTCCAACCATGTCAACGTCACCTCCAATGTCACCTCCAAGACTGATGCCGAGTTGTTGAGTGAGTACGGACTTGACCAGTACTTTGCACAGATGAATTTCAGCAGTAGCTCGTCAACTGGAGCAGGTTCTGGAGGGAATAATGGAGGTACCCTTGATCCTTTTGAAGTTCCCGATCCCTTTTCTCCACCTCCTCCATTACCTCAAAGTGAACCTCCCTCCAAAAACGGACTAATGATGACACTCAAGAGTCCCTCCAAGTCTAGCACGCAACAAAAAAGTCCAAACTCTGCCAAGATGGCGGTTGGAGGAGGTAATCAGAATAATTCTGTTAATTTTGGTGCTTCGTGGGCAACTTTTGATTAAATTACTTGTCTATGTCCATGTCAATTGATATTTGATATTGCGTCCATGTCAAAAGAGTATACTACTCTGTGTATTTATTAGATTGATAAAACAATGCAATTTACATGCTAGTTAAGATAAGTATTGTGTTTTGTGCGGGGCTGTTGATATAATTGGTAATTTTTGTGCGTGTGCTATAATAACTTATTATTGTGTTGTGGTGTGTGTGGTGTTAACCCATTTAAATCTTCCATTTATTTAATGACTTTATGAAAACAGACTAATTATTAATCTAGACTCATCAAAATGCACAGAAAATATATATCATTAGATAAATAGTTAGTTTAAGAGTCTAATTCCATTTTGCTATAACTATTCAGTAGTAGAAATGTTAATTTTTTTAGTAAAATAGTTTATTAAATTGTTAACTTGTCAAAGTCAAGCTAGTTACTTAATAATTGCCTTAAAAAGTTGTTAAAAAGCTGCTGACAAACTCAAAGAAAATATTTATCTAGCTTTTAGTAGATTATTCAGAGAGATTAAAACTAATCATTAGGTAAGTAATCATCACAGATACTGATTAATTAATCATATAAATAATCACACTCGTGGCTTTACTAAATATATTACTGAAGTTAATTAATAAATTAGTATGTAAAAAACTGTAACTCTGTTTAATTGTCAGTTGTGGAGTTTTGAGTTTCTAAAGTGTAATGTCGGGTGTGTTGTTAACTGTTTGCGGGTTTGTAACTGAAATTATTTAAAACCTGAACAAGATTATTAAAAACTGTAAAAATTATTATGGATTATGCTTATTTATTACGTGATTGTGTGTAAAATGCAATTTTAAACGTGAAAAGTGAGTGGTTTATTGAATTATCTATATTGTTACTTGTGTGCGTATTTAAATTGCTGCTGCTGCTGTTATATTATAATAGCTAATTATGAATAATAATCTAAAAGAATAATTATTTTTTATTGCTAAAAAAGATTTCTAATTTATAAAACTGATGGATGGATGATAATGGCAGGGGAGGAGCTATAAGGAGAAAGGAGAACTAATAAAAAAAACAAAAAGTTAATTAAAATTTTGGGTTTAATTTGATAATAATTATTTTAACGGGTTGTTAACGGCTTTCTGAAATAGGTAATCAATTTATGATTGATTTTGAAGTGAAACCTGAAGCTAATCAGAAAATTAGATAGAAAATTGTAAACTTGTCTCATGTCGCCCCAGATCATTCTCCTAGCCAAACGAACAGTTCTTCCATTTTTAGTTAATTTAGATAGTTTTTAAAGCTATTGACCAATCATTAATCTTCCGATTGATTAATTAATCATATGAAAACAACGCATAATTAAGTAACTTGTTGATTTTTACGAATAATCAATCAAATAATCCGTTTTATTGACTTTTCCTTCTCACCAATGCTTTTTTTCTTCTTCCGTAGACAATTTTGTTATAATAAACTGTTAAATTGGCATAATATCTTGAATAATTATTTAAACATGATTAATAGTTAGATAGAGAGATAGATAGAGATATAGATAATTAAAGTATATAAATCATTATGCTTTCGACCTTCTTCTTCTTCTTGAAAAAAAGAAGCACAAAATCAAACAATTATTCTCGCTGTAAATTTTAGCTACTACAACAATTACCAATTAAACATTTTTCTAAACTATTAACTACTTTAACTATTTTAACTAGTAAATAGTAAACATTTTTATTATCAATATAAAAAATCTCGAGATCTTAACATTTTTTCTATAGCTCATTTATATAATAATAGGTAGGTAGATTCTGATTCTTTCTTCTTCTGGATTTAATTTAACAATTAACAAGTTATTTTTTATATAGATAATAATGGAACTAGCATCATTTTTCAATAACAAACAACAATACAGTTTAACTAACTAGCTTATCAACTATACAGAGCTTAACAAGCTTTTATACAAAATGGTTTATACAAAGTTGTTTAAGTCTAAATGCTAAATGCTTTTTTATAAATTGACTTGAAGAATTTTTCACAAAAAATTCTTTGCGCTGCTAACTAGCTTATTTAGGTAATACTTTATAAATCTGTACAAAACTTGATTAATTAACTAATTAACATTTTGTTTTTTTAAACAGATTTAAGGTTAACAGACATGAGCACATTTTTTTCATAACTGAAGGACTTTACTAATTAATTGGTTATAACTGCTTATCTATTTTCACAGAAATGTTAACTAACGGATTTTATCCCCAGAAGGTAAAGGAAGCCACTTTGCAATCAAAAATCAACCGAAAGCATTTGCACAACTAACTGATTATCAAGAAGAATGTCAAATGTCAACTACTCTACACAAAGCTATTATTATATTTTTTCTGTAAAGTAATTAATCTTTAACTCTTCATTAATCATGTTAAATGCTTATAACAGTTAAGTAATTAATTAATTTTGTGTTTTAGAAGAAGATAGGTCGCAATAGTCGCTGAATTTTTTATAACGGGGCATTACGAGACGTTGAATGTAAAATTTTATAAAAAGTTTGAAGTAAAAAACCGATTTTCGATCGAGATTGGTATCTAAACAGCCTTAATATTTATCCACATTTTTGGCTAGACGATTCTACAAATTTTTTCTAAATTTAATGGTTTTGTGCAAATTGCTGCCAATAAAGTAGTTACCTAATTTAGTATTCATATTTTTCTGTAGAAAAAGTACAAAATCATGAGAAAACTTGTGCAATGTAATTATTCCTTAGTGCTGAATAGTTAGCTAATAGCTTTAAACATTTAACTTTTGTAAATCCCCAACGAAAAAAATTTAACTACTAATCCATCTCTCTAGCTAACTGACTAAATTTCTTTAAATAAACTGACTTTTTCGCACACAGTCTCCACATAATTAACTATTTTTTATAACTATTTTTCTGTACAAATGTTAATTAAGTTAACTACACAATTTTTATAACCTGTTTATATATCGTACAGAAAAAAATTACAAAAAAGATTCCTTTTTTATAGAAAAACGTGAGCTTATTTTCATTCTTCTTCCAAGAAAAATCTTCTTTGAACCATTTTTAACGACGCTGCTAATCTGACGCTGAAGACGCTGCGATTTTTTTTAGGTTTTGTTTAGCATGCCCCACCCCCCGGCAGTATCTGCACCTCAATGCCCAACCCATCGATAACCTCCTGACTCATGCAAAACACAGGATTAATCCGTTTCAGTTTCACCGTCGTTTCATCCTCATAACCCAGAATGGACAGGGCCCCTAGACCAAACAAGGTATGAAATGGATCCGCAACGTCCCCTGGTCTGTCCGCAAATCCCCCGGTGGACACGTCTTGACACGAGAGGATAAATTTAATCAATGCCTTTTGGTCGATCCAGTCACCTCGGCCCAAAATTGTCAAGGAGGCTAGTACCCACCTAAAAAACCACCGAAAAAATTTGGTGAGTTAAGTTTCCATTGACGCTGGAAGCGTTTTTAAAGCTTCAAAGCTAACCAGCTATAGCAAACATCCGGAAGTTTCTCGGGTCTGCCATTAAATCCCCCCGATTTTAACTGCCTTTCGCACAACCACCACCCAAGTGCGTCCCCATCAATTCTATCAATTTCCTTTAAAATGCTCAGGGTCCCCACAGCACAGTAAATTAGCCCCGCGTGACTTTCACTTCCGGGCTTGGAGCCAAAGCCGCCATCAAAGTTTTGGCAACTGAGTACAAAATCCGCTGCTTTTCTGGTGTCAATAGCATCCAGTTTCTTTAGTAGTGCCAGGGTGGCCACAGCACAAAAGCTAAAACGAATGTCCACCTCGCCATACTTGTCCCCAAAAAAGCTGCCATCCGGTTGCTGTAAACTTTGCACAAATTCCACCACTTTTGAACAGTCCACGGCTTCGAATTCGTTGTACATGGCCAGGATTTGGACTGCTGACAAGGTGTACAGTAAATGGGGATCGTGGTCCTTGGCGGGACTGAAGCCCCCCGCGGAACTGTGGAAACAGGTTTGCACAAAGGAGACCACGTCTTCTTTGGGGACCGAGTCTAAACGGTCCATTAGCTGGAGGGCGGTTAGACCCCAGTACATTCCAGACATGCGGAGGAATTCGGTCATGCAGTATTCCTAAATCGTTAAAAAAATCACCGTTAAAAACCGTTAAAGTCTTAATTAGCAATTAAAACACTTACGTAATCATCCTTAGCCGTGCCGTATTTTGTCAAAAACCCCGCATGTTTTGGCAGGACCAGGTCCGGGGGTGCGTTTGGCAGAATTATGTCAGTCGATAAGCTAGCCGCCATTTTGGTACAAGCTTGTTAAGATAAGCCTTCAAGATGATAAGATGAACACACTTTTAAGATAACCGCTAATCTCTCTAAATAAAACCAGCACAAAAATTTAATCAAAATCTGAGTCACATTCGTTAACGGTTTAACTTCCTGGTGTTTTAACAACTTACCTGATTTTTAAGACGCTTCCAGCGTTTTTGGTTTTAATTGGTTTCACAACAGGTTAACTATCAACTAGACAGTTTTAGTTGACTTGAATAAAGAACACGGTGATTACTTTGGAGTGACACTTGGTGACGATTACTGTTCAGATTCTTAACGGTGTAGTACATGGTCTGCTTAATTAACCACACCATTATTAACTGACCAATGACACATTTAACTGAAAACAGTTACTAAATCACAATTAACAGTCAGTCTTATAAACTGGGTCACTAATCAAAACGCTGCCAGCGTCTTTAGCAAATTTCCTCAGTACTGCACACTGCACAAATTTCCTTCAAATTTCGTCACTTGAGAGTCGTCACTCGTCGTCACCATCCAAGATCCAAGTCAGCAGCTTTAATCCTTCGTCCAACAGCGCTGAATCACCACTGAGTTGAGTGTAAAGCGACGCTGCTCTGTACGCTGCTGAATAATACGCTGGAACAAAAAATAAATCTTGATTACTCATCGTCATTCATAAGCCAGGAGCCAGAGAATGCCACTTAATCATAATCATTTTTCTTCACAAATCACCAATCATTGGGTTCATTCATCAGCTTTAATTACCCAATTTACTACCAAACAACGCTGCCAGCAGCGTCTCTAAATCTACATGAAAGCCGACAGGCCAAATATTTTTTTAGGATTGGAATTCCACACCAATTATTTAATGGCATGCAAAATCTAACCAGTTTCCCATGAAAATAACTTGCTACAAAATTTCATATCCACTTTAGACCAGATTATTTTAGCAAAATATTTTGCAACAATTTTCCTGTTCCGTAAAGTGATTACATGTCTATTTCCCACACACACTAATCACTATAATAATCACAGAAAATACTTGCCAGAGGATATATCGTGACTAAAATAATTATATAGAAGCTTTTCAGAGTCTATGGTCAAGTTCAACAAAAGGTTAAACCAAAATTTACAACAAAGCTAGTTTTCTAGTTTAGAATATTTACCTGGTTTAAACTTTACATTTGTTTTAAAAAATTTTGCTACGTTTCCTCCACCCTCCAAAATATTTCTAAACGCTGGAGTTTCAATTTTATGGATGAGTATACATGGGAAAAATTTTAACACAATAACTTACATATTACGTAATGTTGTAAATCCGGATCTGAGATTTTGATGGGTGTAGTTTTCAAGATAGCGGGGATATTCTCTAAATTGTGATGTGACTTTGATTGAAAACTGGTTTTTAGAATGAAGAATACACCCTATTTTCTTTAGGGTTTAAAAGAAAGAGGGTATCTTGTAGTGTAGTGTTTGTAAAATATTTTCTGGAAAAGGAAATACTATCTTGTATCTTGTCTGAAGAAATTGAGTATAGAGTTTTTGGACTGGATTTTGTAAGCTTGTAAAGCATTTTAAGTATATGTTGAAAAAACGCCGGAGAAATACGGAGCGGAATATACCAAAATAGGTTTGTGTAAAACACGGGCATATAGTAAAATGTTTAAAACGATATATGTAATATATTGATATGTTTTTGGGTTGGACTTGGCCAGAATCTTCTTCGGAATATTCGGAATTTAGTATGTTAAGTATACTGGGAAAATGTTTAGCATGTAGAGGAACACAGGATTTTGTAAAGGATAGGGTGGCAAAACATGGAATTTCCGCTTTCTCACACACTTATAATGTTAATGTAAAGCAGATGGACAACATTTCGTGTCGGGATACATGAATAGACATAGAGAACCAGAGAAAAAAACCATAATATTTACTAAAGGAAATAGGATTTCACTCTCAGAGTTTTAGAGGGGCTACTGTCTGTCAAAAAATATATTGTAAAAGACAGACGGACCAGAGGCTTTTTGGCTTTATGTATGAATTGAAATACTGAAACTGAACTTACGTTTTAGACAGAGGGACAGAATCCAGAGTAGAGATTTAAAGTGTTGATAAATACATTCCAGACGCGCAGGATTGTAAAAATTTTGACAACAAAGCACTCTTGTATGAAAAATATGAGCAACTTTTTGTGTCAATGATCAATGTCAAAAGGCTATGAACATTCCAGAGAAGATTAACTTTAAGGATTAGATAGCTTTACATGGAAATTTGGTTTCTAAGACGAGTTTTTAGATAAAACTTCTTAGAAATTTATAAGTTGTTAATACGCAGCTCAAAGCACAAAACTGTAAACTTGTAAAACATTTAAAAGTAAATATATCAAAAGACACATTTAATCTGTTTGTGTGATTGTGATATATTTACACAAGCCAGAATAGAAATTTTTTGACTTCTAGGAACCTCTAAATTTATGTCTTTGTGTGAGTCAAGTCAAACAAAACGCCTGTAACATAAAATATAAAGCATTCTTTCAAAAAATTTGATATAATGTACAATGTTGAATACGCAGCCGACCAAACTCTCGTGTAACAGACGACCATCATGCTTGGCTGCCTTATTACAAAAAAGATTTCACTGAAGCGTAAAGCCAGTTTGGTTTTAAATGGCTAAAATTCACACTTTAAAAGAGCTTAACACATAACCATTTATACTATATTATACTTATGTAAAAGCAAGCATGACTATTTTTGGGATAAAATGGTTATGGGTTACGTGTACACTTTATATAAAAGCTCTTTATTGAAAAAACCAACAAAGAACATACCCATTAATGTGCAAGTATTCATCTATATAATATAGCGCGCCGGTCCCGTGCCCCGGCTCACTTTGATACGCCACCTGGTGTAGCTTTGCTAAACTAACACAAGGGTCAGGACTTCGAATCCTACCCATGGGAAAAAAAATTTTGCTTGCTTTGTTGTACCCAAACTTTATCCCAAATGAACCCTACGTCTACGAATTATCTCTAAAGTACCCGAAATAATTATGCAGGGCCTGCATCAGGGCCTAAATTGTTAAATCTGAAATCTATAGTGATTGCACGGTGCGACACATGAATATGGTCCAGTTTTTGACTAAACGGACGAATATGAGGTCGGATTGTTAAAATTCGAATCCGCAGGTCCTGAATCAGGGCCTAAATTGTTAAATCTGAAATCTATAGTGATTGCACGGTGCGACACATGATTATGGTCCAGTTTTTGACTAAACGGACGAATATGAGGTCGGATTGTTAAAATTCGAATCCGCAGGTCCTGAATCAGGGCCTTCACAGTTCAATCTGAAATCTGTAGTGATTGCACAGTGCGACACATGATTATGGTCCAGTTTTTTACCAAATTATCGAATATGAGGTCGGATTGTTAAAATTCGAATCCGCAGGTCCTGAATCAGGGCCTTCATGGTTAAATCTGAAATCCTTAGTGATTGTAATGTGCGAAACATGATTACAGTCCAATTTTTACATACATACCAATTTGCATCTGTGGTCGGGTTAATAAAATTCGTATCTGCAAGCCGTGACCAGAATACAACTATTTTGATAATGACACATACGTATAACAGTGGATGCTGATAAAAGATGATGCTACAGCTATTTAGCTTTTGATATTAATCTCAAAGTAGCCACACATGCTTGAAATTCAGGTGTCAAGAGTCGTGTTGGATTTGCATTTCAAGCTTGCAATCATCACCCATGCTTACAACATGCATGGGTAGCATAAGCAAGCCCAAAAAATATAGTAACGACGGCTTTCATTTAGTTGCTGTTAACTTTGAGGTTGTCGTACAAATGGCTTGACGGATTTCACCCAAAGTTTACAAATACGGTCTGCAGACTTGGCTTAGGGGCCTAAGCGACAAGCAAATCTTGGCTTGGCTTGCAACTTTCTGGAAGCAATTTTTGAAATACAACTGTACTGATAATGGCATGTGTAGTATGCACAGTCAACTTCACAACTGGCAGACAAATGTTACAACTATTTAGCTTTGCATATATTCAACGTGGCGCTTGCTTGAAATTCAGGTTATCCTAACTGCACCCAACGTTTAGAAATTATCCATATATCACCCTGCACAATAATATGAGTATTTAGGACCTGATACAGGCTCTCCACCTGCGGAGCGGTGGCTGGCTTTCTAGTACAGCTTTAAAGAGAGAGTGAACAACTTTTCAACAAAAGTGAATCGAAAGTCAAACCTGCACTCTGACAGACACAGACACATAAATATATGAACAAAGTAGTAGTGTTTGCCACTTGCCACTACTCCAACTACTGTAATTTTACAAATCTGAAAGACAAACATTCATTTCATATATAGTATTCATTCATATAACCAAATACAAAGCAAAATGATAGAAACACTTTCTATTTCAATTTTTTTTCTCTGTCTAAACTTGTCTCTATATCCATTTCAATAAATTACTTTTTAACTGGTTACTATATCAAATAGTTACCTTAACTACGTATATAATAAAGTAATCAAATTGTTAATAAATCAAATATAGACAAAAATATATTACTGTTATTAAATTACCACATAAAAGCCCATAATATTTTGCCACAATTTACTCACAAAACCGTTTCATACTATAAAAGCTTCTAAAAGCCTTACGCATTACGCACAATTTCATTGTTTCAAATACTACCTTTAAAAACCCTCATCAACAATGCTTTAAAAAGCTAAAAAGCTTGAAACAATGGAGCTACCTATAAAATTACATGCTAGTATTACTTATTATTTAACCATCATACTAACCTTTAAAGCATTTAAAACCCTCTAATAATCATTTTTACTACATATTATCCCATTTTAACCCATGTTTTTCCCCTAATGCCAGTAACACTCAACCTGTCTCTATATTAACTTATAAATTTGTAAATTTCTTTATAAAATACATACCTTATATAAACCCTACTTGTTAATATATGTTCCTGAAAACCATATAGTGAATATATTACCAAATCTACACTACGTTTCTTACATCTTATATAACCTTGTATATTGTATAAACCGATAGATAGACTTACTCCATGTAAAAATGGGGGCCATTTTTACATAAACTTGCTCATTTTTTCCAAAAATTAACAAAATTTTACAATTAAGTTAAAATTAAGCTAGTTTAGGTAAAATTAGGTAAAATTTAGAAAATTTAAGGAAATTTTGGGTAAATTTGGTTATCTTTTGGTATGAAGGGCCCCTTGTCCATAAAAACCTTGCATGCCGTCATTCTGCTCTGCTGTCCTGTCTCACGTCGGCATGTAAAGAATGTTACGCAGAAGGCAAGATGATCCGATATTTTTTAAAAGTCTGCTGAACTGAATGATAACCAATTGATTGATAACCTTGACTAAAAAACTACTTAGCTACGTGATAAGATGATTTAAGTTAGTAACCGGAAGTTAGCCAGAGTTTTGGAAGGTGTTGGAAGAAAGTGGACATTAATTGGGAGTTGGAGGTGTTGTCCAGTGTCCAGTCCAGGAATTTTTTCGGGACAAAAAGATAAGTGTCGGGTTAGGTTTTGAAAAGTAGTCAGGTTTAGGGGTTTGGAAGGTGACGAAGGGGGAGGTGACCAATTCGGGGAGTTTTTTAGAGGTGGACAGGAAAGGAGGAGGTGAACAGCTGATGACCATTTAAAGTTGGAGGTGACGACGAGGAGGAGGAAGTTAACTGTTAAATTAGTTGGAAGGGTTATCTTTGAAGATAAGGTGGGAGGGACTTGGTCTTGGTGACGATTAGTGATTAGTTTTTTGAGGGGATTGTCAGTTTTTTGGGAGGTGACGAGAATGGAGTGAAGTAGAGTTTAAAAGCAGATGTTTTAAAAAGAGGAGACGTTTTTAAAAGTGGTGACGAAGGTGACAAGTTGACAATCGGAGGTGGTGACGGTTTTTTGGAGGAATTAAGCTTTAAAAGGAGATGAGGAGGATTTGAGGTGGATTGCGGGTTATTAATTGAAAGGTGAGGAGGAATTTTAAGATTGATTTTATTATTTTATAGGGATTTTAGTGACAGATTAATTAATTGATTGATTAACTGATTGTTACAGAACCTGGACAAGTCGGAGAGCCATCATTATCATCATTAGTTAATTATTTTGAGGACTTAAACCAAGAAGAAGGTGTCATCTGGAGGAATTCCTTCGTACATTTTCAAAAGACTGAACTGATTTTGGAGGTAGATCCTTTTCCAAAAAAATGGAGGAGACCAACGGACTCTGCCTTTTGTACGAAACCCTTCAACGTGCCACCAGCCAAAATCCCGAGGTGTTAAAACAAGCCGAGCAAAAGCTTAATTGTTGGGATGGTCAAGCCGGGTTTTACACCGCACTGTTAAAAATCATTGGCAATCATAGTTTCGACACAAATACCCGGTTCCTAGCCGCAATTCATTTAAAGAATGGGATCGAAAAGCACTGGCGAAAGACACCAAACTGGTAAGCAAGGTTATCTTAAACTTTAGAAGGTCATCATTAAAATGATAAGCACTAATCATTCTTCTTCTTCCTTCCAGTATTATTCCTGACGAAGAACGTGCCTCAATCAAGCTCTCCCTGGAGTCCCTGTCCCTCGTGGAACCCACGCCCACAGTTCTCACCCAACTGGCCATTGTGATAAGTAAAATCGCCCGTTTAGAAATCCGCGAATGGCCCAATCTCCTTCCCCTCCTCCTCGAAATGATTCGTCAAGACACCCTTCCCGAAAAGCAATTCCGCGCTTTACTAATCACCTACCACGTTATCAAAATCCTTTCCACCAAACGTCTCACCGGTGACCGCAAAATCTTCCAAGACATGGCCAAGGAGATTTTCGACTACCTTCAAGGTCTCTGGGACTCCCTCTTCCAACAATGGAAGTCCACCAACTGTTCCACCGAAGCTTTGCAGCGTGCCCACTACGCTTTAAAAATCCTTAGGATTTTATGCGTTCGAGGGTACAAAACGCCCCATGAGTCCGATTCCGTTAAAAAGTTCATCTTTACCGTTATGCAACGCGCCAAAGAAACTTTGGAAATTCGGAGTAGCCACCAAGACACCAGTCCATTGTTAGAAAAGCATATAATCTCAATGTGGAAGGTGGTCGCTGACTTGTTAGAAATCCATCCTTTATCCTTTGTCCCCTTTCTAAGTGCTGGCTTAGAATTCGCCGCTTATTTTGGCTTTAGCGAGGAAGGACGTGCACTAGTCTTTGAACGAGTGGCAATTCACGCTTTGAATTTAATGAAGGCTATAATGCTCTGTACAGAATTTAGACCGCCAAGAACCCTAGAGGCTAATATTGGGGGCAGGAGGAGCAGCGTTAGTATGGCCACACCGGAAACTAATCCTTTGACTTTGGAAGCGCATGAACTGAAGCAACGCTTTTTTACGGAGGAAACGCTAACGGTTCTAGTACGCGTTCTGGCCACAAGGTATTTACCTTTAACGCAACAGGAAATGGAAAGTTGGAACGAGGATCCGGAAGAGTTTGCTTTAAGAATGGAGGAAAGTGGGGAAACTTGGAAGTACAACTTGAGACAAAGTGCGGAAACTCTGTTTGTCACATTTTTTAAGGAGTACCATAAAAGTGTCGAAGTGCTCTTGGCCCTTCTTCAAGAGTTCCAAGCGCCATTAACTGATCCTCAAGATTTACCCACAATACTGGCAAAGGACGCCTTGTACAACGCCACGGGTATTACAGCTTATGAGCTGTATGACGAATTCAGTTTTGATAGCTGGTTGACCACTACACTAATTCATGAACTGAGTTTACCCGTTCCGGTACTGCATAGAAGGATTACTTGGTTGGTGGGACAGTGGACGGGGGTTAAAGTGAGTCCGGATAGTAGACCGACCATCTATGCGCTTTTAAGAAGTGGATTAAGTAGTCCTGACGTGGTGGTCAGGTTGAGTAGCAGTCAGGCACTGAGATTGTGTCTGGATGACTTTGAGTTTGTGCCGGAGCAATTTCTGCCTTTTATGCAGGATACGTTTCATTATCTGTTTGGGTTGCTGAAGGATGTTAGGGAGAGTGACAACAAGGTTAGTGGTCAACCGGAAGTTAGAAAAATGTTCAATTTCAGGAAATTTGATAAAATTCGGTTTTTTTTGTAGATGCGGGTACTGCACACAATGAGTTTTCTAATTGAACGGATGGGTCCGCACATTAAAAGTAGCACACAGATTGCTTCACTGACCCAGTACCTTCCTCTGCTTTGGAACACGGAACATAACATGCTAAAGGCGGCTGTGGTTTCCACCTGCATTCAACTAGTTCATGTAAGAGCTCATTTTTTAAAATTTTTAAAAAATTCGGTTTTTTAATCTTCGGGTTTTTCTTTTTCTTTTTAGGCTTTGGGTGCTGAAGCCCTAGCCCTCCGGGAATTCGTTTTCCCCATAATCCGCATTGCCACCGATTTAAACTCCCCCGAGCACGTTTACCTCCTCGAGGACGGTTTAGATCTATGGCTCGCTCTAATGGAATACTGTCCCGATCCTCCCGAAGAAAGTTTTATTCAACTAGTGGACAATCTTCTGCCTCTTCTGAGTATTTCTACAGAACACTTAAAAATGTCAGTCACTTTGGTCAACTGCTACGCTTTAGTTTACCCCGAAATGTTTGCCCAACGTTTTGGCACCCTGGTTTGTACTGAGTTAAATGGAGCAATGGGTGACATGCGTGTGGAGGGTATAACTATGGTTTTGCGAGGAGTGGAAACGCTGCTGAGAACTAGCCCAACCCATGGACCAAACGCGGTGAAGCCCATAATTGGGAAGATATTTCAAGCTGCTTATGACGGATTGGATACGCCCATGTTACTAAGTCTTTATTTAAGTGTGGTTAGTAGACTGCTGTTAATTAGCGAGCCAGTTTTTAGACAAGGTTTAGAGTGGGTGGGGGCTAGGGAGGGGAAGGGGGAAAAAGAGGTGCTGGCACAGATTACGGAAGTGATGGCGAATAAAGTGGCCTACATTGTGCAGCCGGAAAGAAGGAAGTTGATTTGTATTGCGCTGTTAAAACTAATGAGCACTTGTGAGCAGGTGGTGCTTCACAGGCTGTGTGGCATCTTTTTGGCGGTGGCGGAAACACTGAATGATATAATGAAGAGTGATCTAACTGGGAAGTTTGTAGAGTAAGTTGGCTTATCTTAAAGATTATCTTTTAAATGATAAGATGATTTAATTACTTGGTTTTGTGTGGTTTTTAGTTCCCTGTGCGTTATAGACTTTGACAACCAAGCCAATCCTAATCAAGACAGTGACGAGGTGGTCACGGAGAACGATCTGAGGAAAAAGAGGCTTGCCGCAAGGGACGTGGTGTATACCATTGACTTGATTCAGTTGTTTAGAAATGAGGTGAACAATTTGAGGATGAATGTGGGCGAGGGGGCTTTTGCGGAACTATTGAGTAGTGTGGATGTGGAGACTATGCAGTTGGCCAAGCCGTTTTTGGAGTAGGAAGGGGAACATTTTGAAAAAAGGATTTTGATTTTTTTTTTTAATTATATACCAATTTAGTTTGTAGAGCATTTATAGCCATAAAAATGAAAGGAGAAGAAGATAAGTTTATAAAATGATAAGCATTTATTTAGCTTTTGAAAGATGTAAGAAAGATGAACCAACGCTGAGAACTGAGAAGACTTTGAAATTATCTTTAGAATAAAAAATATAGTTAGTTTATAAGATTTATAAGTATTTAGTGGATAAAATTTAATGATTATTCTACCCAAAGCCTCACGATTTATCTAGTTTTAAGTTTAAAGCTGCAAATATTGTGTAGCAAGCTATTATGCAATCTTCCACACGATTTAACGATTCCTATACTAAAAACATTTGTAAAGCTTGAAACGCAACTTTTTCGGTTTGAAATAATTACTATTATAAATAAATGGAGATGGAAAGGTGTGTGTAAAAAATCGCAAATCGTTTGAAAAACTACTGAACACAAAAAAAAACATTCGCTATAAAGTTTTTCTAAGGTAGGTGGTAATCATTCAGTCTGATTTGTACTGTCAGAAAGAAAAGTTTGTAAAAATTAAGTATAATAATATATTATATATCATGCAGCAACAACACTTAAAATATAATGATCACACCAGAAAATGACATTTAACTACCTAACTGTAATAATGTACCAATTTATTATAGAAATCTGCTTAAAATATCACATGGCATTTATTATTCAGTGTAAATTATTTCTAAATTCTAATTCGTTTCCTTTCTGTCATCTGTGCAAATAGTTATTGTAACTGTTTGTTCAAGTATTTTTAAGCTTTACAAGAAAATTATTCTGTGAACTGAACCACTATTACTACTATACTCTCCGGTAAAACAAATTAATAATGTGCAACGCGAGTAAAAAGTGTGCAGTAAAGTTTTGTAAAAATTATTTAATTATTTGATAAAATTCAAAATGTGTAGTGTTTTTTGGTTGGATTAGGTTCTAGACCTTACAAATTTGCTATTTCTACATAATTTGAAACAAATTATAACGGGAAGGTGGAGACGAGTAAGACGGAAGGCATTGCACTTTTGAAACTGAATAAAAAATCACTAATGTTTGATTGAACGTATGTGTAATTGCAATTAATTTTTGGAAAATGAATGGTGATTGTTAATCTGGTGTTTAATTTTAGTTTTGTAGCAGTTTAAAAACCAGATTAGAAAATATGAAGCATTTATAGTAGGCATTTAGGATGGACCTGTGTTTTGGGGCATTGTGAATCATGGGTTATATTTATGATTTGTTGTAAGATTGAAAGTTAATTATGATTAGAATCGGATAATATATCCTCTGAACCAGGTTTTTATGCTAATTTCAAAAATGTAACGGAATGTCTAGGATTTTAAACCGTTGACGAGATAACGACTGATTAAATGAATGAGGGGATCGTGAAACAAATGCAAAATTTACTTGGGGCTTCATGTTTAAGAATCATTTTAGCAGAAAATTAGATTGATTGAGTGGATGTTTTTGGAACAATTAATGAATTCACAGTACTTTAATATATTTCGGAGAGATTGGGTACGATTTTGTGTAAATTAGTGCGCGTTTTTCAGTAAATTAGTTGGTTTTGAAGTAAATTGGTGCGTGTTGGAGGAAATTAGTATGCTTTAGTAGTAATTTAGCATGTTTTTTGTAAATTATTACATTTTCCAGTAAATTACTGTGTATTTCATTAAGTTACTACGTTTTTCAGTAAATTAGTAAGTTTCCACGAAATTTAGCATATATTCCAGTAATTTTCGTGCGTTTTTCAGTAAATTAGTAGTTTTTAAAGTAAACTAGTGCGTTTTAAAGTAAATTCTTGCGTTTCTAAGGAAAATGGTCCCTTTTCAGTAATTAAGTACGTTTTGCAGCAATTTGGCATACTTACATACTTTCAAGTAATCTAGTGCGTTTTGAAGTAAACTTATACAATTTTCCGTAATTTCATACGTTTTTTACCGTAATTCTAGTAGTCTTTAATAAAAATTTATCATAATTGCGTATTATTGCATAGCGTTCTACACAACAAGCCCATTCATCATTGTCATTGCAAGACACACACAAGCCATAAGAAAGCCCACTACACACGCCGCATGTCTCACAATGCCCACCTTTCATCGCGCCGCATTCAGTAGCCATTTTCCCAAAACCAACTCCACTTTCAACCTGCCTAACTTTTAACTGTTTTTTCATTTAAACTGCGCTACTAATTAATATTTTAAAATTATTAATGCACCAAAATAAGCAAAAAATATCCATTTATATACCAGTAATACTCATTTTTAGGTAATTATACCCATTTTTACGTAATTTTCGAGGATTAAGGATTGCCACTATATTTCTAGCACTTTATTTGGGTTGGGTGTAAAATAAAAAGTGCTGGAAATTATCGCTTCTCGGCCTTTTGGCTAAGATCAAAGTGTAGTATCTGTTCTTATCAGCTTAATCTCTGATACGACTCTCATTGAGGGTCTCAGTAGATTAAACCGATTTTTGGGAACAGGATGGGGTCGTGAAGCTTGCTTCCGCCCGTCCACGGGTTGGCCCGGTATTGCAGTACCGCCGGGATCGGCCCATAAACAAATCAAAAGAAACTCTCTCCACCAGCTCAACAATCTGGTTGAGCTCCACTTTTTAAAGGAAGTGGAAAGTAGCAGCAGCCCAAGCGATAGAGTTGGAGCTGGTGTATATTTTTACGCGAAACAAATGGACATAAAAGCACGTTTTTTGAGTAAATATGATGGTGATGCAGTAAAGTGCTGTATGAATTGACGAAATTGCAGGGAAAATACATGAATTTTTGTTCTATTGCGTAACTAATTGCTTAAAAACATGCTAAATTACTGCAGATTTCTAAAAATCTCTTTAATATCTATATAATTACTTGAATATGCCCTTAAATACTCAAGAAATGCTTCCTATTGCTTAAATGCCTGCCAAATTACTGCAAAATGCCCAAAATCTCTTAATTACTCCAATAATTACTCCAAAACTTTGCAATTATTAATTACTCCAAAATTGCCCATTGTGCTTCAGCCTACACTATTTTTTATTTGGACAGGTGACCGTCCTCCACGTCGTCACCAAGTCATGCAGTTTTCGTTTGGTTTTCTGCGTTATTCTAATAATTTTATGAATATAAATCATAATCATATCATAAATAAAAGCAACAATGTTGTGTACGAAAGTAATCACCAGAAAATATGACAATTAACTATACCTAACTGTAATAATGTACCAATTTATTATAGAACTTTGCTTAAAATATCGTGGCATTTAATATTCAGTATAAATTATTATTTCCGTTTCCTTTCTAAATTACCGAACTGAACAAAGGGTCGTATAATTCATAAAATTAAAGTTTTAAGATTGAAAGTTAATCATAATTAAAATCGGTTAATCCCTTAACCATTTTTTATGCATATTTAAAAAATGTAACGGAATTTCTAAGATTTTATGCGGTTAACGACTTCAAGACAGATTAAATGAATGAGGGTAACTGGAGACAAACTTTAGATGGAATCTTAACAAGTTTATTAACCATTTTAACAAAAAAATAGACAAATTGACACTTTAATTTTAAAACAAGTAATTAATTAATTTATAATTTTAATCAAATCAATCTTCGGCATTTCTTCAGCTTTCTCCTCAAAAACGGTTTCATCCCCATAAGAAATCATCCCCTGTTCTTGTGTCACTTGCAGGGTCTCCTGGTTCTGATTAGTGTCAACCGCTTTATTAAGTAGCCGCAGGCTAATTATTCATTTCGCTCACTTGGTCTGTTCCGGGTCCGTCCGCCCGCCCGCCCGTCCGCCCGTCCGCCCGTCCGCCCGTCCGCCCGTCCGCCCGTCCGCCCGTCCGTCGCCCCTAAAACGCCCCTTAGAATTGGAATTTTCGAATTCTGTTTTTTTCTAAACTGTACCTCTCAACAAGACCTCGCGCCTGGTCCAAAAACATTTTCACAAAAATACACCAGAGGGCGCTAAAAATTGAAAAAAGTGTATAACTCCATTCCCTTACAACTTTTTTCAATTTTTTTTCTGTAATAGGTTCCTTAGGTCCTACTCCATCTATTGACACTCCAATTTTTCCCCAGTGCACGCCCCCTGGCGGCCAAATTAAAAAACATTATAACTCCATTCTCTTACAACTTTTTTTAGTTCTGTTTTTTGGAATAGGTTCCTTAGGTCCTACTCCATCTATTGACACTCCAATTTTTCCCCAGCGCACGCCCCCTGGTGGCCAAATTTAAAAACGCCATAGCTCTGGTCCCTTAAGACTTTTTTGAGTTCTGTTTTTTGGAATAGGTTCCTTAGGTCCTACTCCATCTATTGACACTCCAATTTTTCCCGGCGCACGCCCCCTGGCGGCCAAACTTAAAAACGCCATAACTCTGGTCCCTTAAGACTTTTTTAGTTCTGTTTTTTGGAATGGGTTTCTTAGGCCCTACTGCATTTATTGACACCCCAATTTTTTCTCAGCGCACGCCCTCTGGTGGCCAAAATTTAAAAATGTCATAACTCCAGTCCCTTAAGACTTTTTGAAGTTCTGTTTTTTGAAATAGGTTTCTAAGACTCTTGTGCACTTCCGCAAGTCTTTCTTTTTGAACAAAAAATTATATGCGGCTACTTACTTCAACATTTCCAAGGGTTTATTAGTTTCCAATTTCGCCTTTTTACATTCGCATGGTCCATCTTCCCCATTAAAGTTTAAATTACTCTCAATCACCATCTCATTCATTTCCCCCAAGGCCGCCTCCAAGAGGACCGCCACCATCTCCAAAATCATTGGCAGCCTACTCCAATATAAGCAATCCTAATCCTATCGGGGCCAATTTCCGGTGTCATTTGAACAATTCTGCTGCTCTACTTAAAATTAGCCACTTTGCTAAACTGGACCTGCTCCTCACTCCATTTGTAACGCCAATTTAACAGTTTCATGGGTGGGGTGTCAATCTTGGAAAGTTGGTTTCATGTTACCTCCGCCATGCTCCCCATTAATGTGAATTAATTTCTGGATTTCTTCACAGTGGTTTGAGATTTTTACATGCGACTTGTGGCAGTTATTACACCATATTAGTGGTATTTTAGTCATTCCTTCATTTTCCGAAAATACTTATTTTTAGTGATTGGTAGGTTAAGTTTTTTGACATGAAAAATCAAAATTTCGCAAATAATCTTATGTAACTTTCTCTATTGCCAACGGGGCAACTTGATACTCCGCAGCAAAATAGCCTATTTAGTAGTGTATATGCTTGCAAAGTTTGGTAGATTTCTGTTGTAAAACAAAAAAGTTACAGATGTTCTGCTGGGGCGACTCACTTTTTTCAGTATTTTTGCGATTTTTTCGAACTATGACAACATCTCGAGCTGGTACTTCAGATTTGTGAGTTTAACATGTCATTTTATCTATCCTGAAAGTTTGGCATGTTTTGGAGAGTATGAGGAAAAAAGTTGAAGATTTTGAATAAAAACGCTCTGTATAAACTAGGACGAGGTGCTAAATTTTCTAAAGAGGAGTGATGATTCTTTCTTTAGACGATGTTTGATACATTGTAACATTACTTTCATTGCTTGCTTGTTTGCTGGATTGGATTACTATTCAATCAGAATCAGAGGATATGCTCAAGTAAATATAAAGCTTAACTAAGCACAAGCGCTTGAACCTGAGATTGGGACACACAGAGAGTGATGCATTCACACAAGTACACAGGTAATTTACCTGGTAATATCTTGTAAAATCTGTCACAGGAGTCATATGTCTGTGCGTGGTACCTCTGATAATATCCTGATTGATAATTGAACTGTGACTTGAGTAGAGATGTGTATGATGAGAGAGATGGATTTAATAAAGCATGTGAAGAAGATGTACATAATGAATAAAAAGAATGAACACGATAAAAACGTTTTATGGGAACATGTCCAATGCCCATACCTTCGCATTCTTTCTCACTACACTAAAAAAATTTGCTGGTGTCTATTTAAAACTATTGAATGGTGAAATCTGAAATCAACGCTTTGTTGCATGTTGCCGGTTTGGTCGAAAATCGCAAAGCTGGCATTTAACAAAAAGTGATTGAGGCATATACAACTAGGTATATGATTTTTTCTCAGGCACACAGTCAAGTCACAACTTGAGTGCGGTTTCCCTAAGAAAATGTTGGAGTATTTAATCGCTGCTGAATATAAAGCCCAACGCAAGATGATCTTGCTTCATTCGCAGAAAGCTATTACGACTATCGGGACTATTACATATAGCAGCAATTCATCACTAATTATTCCGGAACTGATTTATAAAAGTGGGTAGCCTTATTAGTGTTGCCATAAATAGTGTTTTGAGATTAACAAAGTGTCATTTCGGTGCATTTAAATTTTATTAAGTTTCATAAAATAATATTTAGCTGGTTACACGTTTTTTCATATTTTTGCATGTTAATACATGAAAATTTAATCCACTTAAGTTTCTTTGAAATTTGTATAAAGGCCAAAGGTTGTGTGGGACAATTTGAAATGGTTGTGATTTGTTGCGTATGGGTTAAATTTTATGATATTGATTTGTTTACTTGATTTTAGATAAAGTAATAATCACACAACAATTAAAAGTGACCTTGAAAATTTTGTTTGGTGTATCTATTTCCATTCAAAATGGAAACTTATAAACGTATATTTGAAAAAAGACATGAGCAGAATTTATCGGAAACTAAGGAAAGTTTGGACAAACAACTTCAATTAGATGAAGACAAGATTTCAATGTTTGAGATAACAATGGCGCAGCTTGAGAAAAACTCAGAATCAGGGAATCTGGTTACACAGGTAAATGAAATTTCGAAATATTCCTACTTTGAAAAAGATTAAAAGCCTATATTGAAATTGTCAATAGTTTACAAACATAAACCGATATTTGAATAATTGTGTCATAATATTGCAAGTAGTTTGCACGATATCTCCAAAAAGCCTATACCAATTTGACTCAATTGTGGCATAATATGTTTTGGCTACCTCCACGTCAAATCAAGATCAACATATTTCAAAATCGACGAAAACAAGAAAGTGCATGAAAACAAGGTTGATAACTGGTGTCAGGCTAAAATACTAACGCAAATTCGTGTTAAATAAAGCTAAAACGTTCGAAAGTTGTGGACATTTAAAATGTAAATGCTGTTGAAAGATTAGTGCTGTAAAAGTGCAATCTGAAAAGAGTTTGAAATAGTTTTCCGATTCGTTTTTAAAGTTCTTTCTCAGTTAATGAAATTAATATGCCAATTTATTACTTCTCTGTGTGAACTTCAGCTAACTTGCCTTGCTGAAAAACAGACCAAGAGAATGTATGGCGCATTACTATACCTATAATACCTATACTTTAGTACCTATAAGATTTCTTAGGTAGTGTGTATTTCTTTAGCTGAAATCTGTGACAACCACTACACTGCAACGGTGACGTGTACCTGAAGAAGTTTCTGGTGTTTTTGCAAAATCATGGTGTTTGGCAGACTAGCTTTGAAGTACTCCTAAAAAATTAATGCAACTTTACAAGGGTTAAGTTATAGTATAGCTTATAGTAAGTTATAGCTTAAAAGATCGTAGCATGCATTTAATGGACAACGTATCTTTCAAAACCCCGCCCCGTTTCCCATTAAATTATGGACAAAGCATATATTACTAATTAACATATCAAATCCATACTAGTGCATCATTCAATTCTGTACACTGCCGTAACTCAAAACATCATGTTATTTGAACAAATTTACAAGTTACAAGAACAAGTTTTTTTTTTAAATTCAACGTCGGACCGTTATAAAAAATTAATTCATGGTTGAATGCCAAATTCAATTGATATAATGTTGCATGTGGATTACAATACTGATGATGTTTTCTTGCTACTAAAGTCATTTATCTTTATCTAAACTTTTTAGGCAGACGAAATTCAACAATTTGAAAGCAAACTACTAACTTGGGTGAAAGCTTACTTGCCTGATGAAAACCTTCAATGGCAAGACCAACAACATGTGGAACATGTGTCTTTACAACTTCGGCAAATTCACTTTCTTTTTCGACTTTACCATAAACAAAAATTGTTTACAGAAATACAAAAGCTTGATTCCAGTACCATAAGTGTTGCGGCCAAAGTTGACTAACCGTCAGCAGTGCCGTTAGATGTTAGCGTAAACTAACGAATGAACAAACTAGAACGTGTTCAAATGCTGACTAGTGTGACCTATGACTTTTCACTTAGGATTGGACTTTTAGCACAAGTTAAATGGATGATGAGATGATGAATGATGATAAATGATAGCATAAACTATCCACAGAATAATAATTATAAGAAATGTGATTTATTGAATAGTTCGGAAAATAATAAACCACAGTTTACAAAATAATCACACGCTCAAGGAGCTACACCGTTACAAATTTGATTAGTAATTAGGCTTTACGCTCACAACTGGCTACCTACGGAAAGTTCAGTAAAGTCAAAAGTGACGAACAATTCTCAGTGAACGGAAAGTGCCGAATGAGTTGTGCTTGACCATTTCACACCACCGTACCAGACTGCGTGGTATCCCGCTCGCACCGTGCCAAGACTGCATGCTCATTGCGAGGAAATGATCAACCGACAAATTTACAGGGGCTTTTTAAGACAAAAGAACAAAGACAAATTTACATAAAAATACTAACGCTACTTCTAATATTCTCCCACCAAAAATACGAAGGTATTTTTTTAATCTTGAATCCCGAGACGCTGCGGAGCTTTCACTTTCCTTCCAGCATTCGTTATGCTTTCTCCGAGCTCCCGATCCATTTCCAAGGGATGAAGACGTTGCACTGGTCGAACCAGAATGCCGCTGTCGGTCTTAACTCTTGCCACCCGACTCACACCATCCTTTCCAGGCATCAACTCCAGTATCCTTCCGAGTTTCCACTCCATCCGCTTGTGACCATCCGATCCGATGAACACAAGGTCACCAACTTCTAAGGGACGAGTGGTTTTCTTTCTTTTACAGACGAGAAGGGCCAGGTACTCATTCAAAAATCTTCTCCTCAGTTCCTCCTTTAGAGTTTTCACGTACTTGTGACGAATCCTAAGTGCTTCACTGTCCGTCACGTTTCCTTCTGGGAAATCCACTACGCTGGGTGTTCTCAGGAACATAGCTGGTGTCAGGGGCTCGAGATCCTCTGGATCTTCGGACACGTAAGTGAGTGGCCGTTGATTCATGACCTCCGTCACCTTGTCGAGCACATTCCTCATTTCTTCCAGTTTCACAGATGCTTTTCCCAGCGTCTTCCGCAACATGTCCTTTACTGTCCTGATCAAGCGCTCCCAAAATCCTCCCCACCAGGCAGCAGTAGGAGGATTAAACTTCCACTGGATGGGTTTTGTGTTTCCTTTGTCCTCCTCATCCAGTTTCTTAAAATGGTTGTGTGCACCTACAAAGTTCGTGCCGTTGTCGCTGTAGACAATCTCCGGAAGCCGATGCTTCTCCACAAATTTCCGAAAGGATTTTATAAATGCTTGTGTACTAGCTGAGGTGACGACATCCAAATACACAGCTCGGTACACAGCACAAGTATAAATTACTATCCAAGCCTTATTTCCTCCACGTAAGATGAGGGGTCCTGCCAGATCCACGCCTGTGACCTCAAATGGCTCTGCATTCTTAATCCTGTCCAACGGAAGGGGGGATTCTTCCACCACTGTTGCCTTTGCTGTGTAACGACGGCAACGAAAGCATCTGTTTAAAACTTTGGCAATTGTTTTCTTTGCCTTTGTGATCCAAAATCGTTTCCTCAAAAGAACTGCCATGGTCATTTTCCCAGCGTGACATTCCTTAAGGTGCGTCTCCATAATGATCTTCTGGACCATTGCGTGTTTCCTTGGGAGCAAAATAGGCGTTTTGAAGTCAGTCGTGATATCTTTCCGGTAGACTAACCTCGTTTTTACTCTCACAAGCCCATTTTTGTCTCGCACAAGCTCCAAGTTCCCGTAATCCTCTGTGTCCAGACCTTCATCCTGAATGCTCCGTAAAAACGCTAGTTCTGCTTCTTGAAGTTCCTCTGAAGTTAGCAAAGTTCCTCGAATACGCTGGTATTCCAATGGTCGACAATTATTCACGAAGCGTTTGACCCATCCCATTATCCTAACAGAAGAGCAGTAACTATGCTTCCTCCTGATCCCATCAAAAAGACTGGCCGAGCTCACTACTTCTATGGCAGTTTCTTCAGTTAATTTATCTTCCCACGGTGGAGGCCAAGTTTCCTCGCTCTGTTTCAGCCAAGCGGGTCCCTCCCACCATTTAGACGCCAGAAGTTCACTGGGCGTACATCCTCTAGAAGGCAAATCTGCGGGATTCATGTTCCCTGGCACGTGTCTCCATTTTTCGGGATTGGTCTTTTGTCGGATTTCCTTTACCCGATTACGAACAAACACTTCACTGCTGTGCCCACGCTTGATCCAGGACAAGGCGGTAGTGGAATCACTCCAAAAGTATTCCAGAATGGTGTCCAGTTTCAGAGCATTTTTCACTGTTTGAGCAATACGGCTTCCAATAAGGCATCCCATTAGCTCTAGCCGTGGTATGGTCATCTTTTTGACTGGAGCCACCCTTACTTTGCTCATTAACATTTGGACTTCAACTTTATCCTCAAATTCCACGCGCAGAAAACAGGAACAAGCGTATCCAGTGGAGCTAGCGTCTGTGAATGTGTGTAGACTCCACCTTTTCCTGTCTGATACTCCAGCAGTAGCAAGTCTCGGTATTTTAATTTTTCCCAATTCAGGAACTTGCTCAAACCACTGACGAAACATGTGTGCTTCCCTTTCCGGTAATACATCCTCCCATTTCATCTTATTGATCCAAGCTTGCTGTAAGATGACTTTCATGGGCAAAAGTGCTGGAGAAAGGAAGCCGAGT
Source organism: Entomobrya proxima (assembly GCA_029691765.1). Lineage (NCBI taxonomy): Eukaryota > Metazoa > Arthropoda > Collembola > Entomobryomorpha > Entomobryidae > Entomobrya > Entomobrya proxima. Next base: position 52,712,906 of record CM056168.1, read on the forward strand.
GGGTCGAATATTTTCTGAACAGTACTCAGTAGCCCCCGCTTCGTAATGACTTCCGGTTCTTTGATGTGGGCTACTGGTACAAACAAAGTATCATCTGTCCGATTCCACTGTATTCCCAAGATAGAAGTGGTGAGTGTCTCCGGATCGTCAAACTCGTCCACGTTGCTCATCCACATTCGCAAGTCCATCCTGGCATCTTCCATTAAAGCGGTAGCCTTATCACGAAACTCGTGATACTCCTCCACTGTGTCCTCAGAACTGACGTTATTGTCCACATAAAACCCTGCCAGTAGTTTATCCGCGACTGCCTTGTCAATGGGGGATACTCGGCTAAGGTGATACTCAATTACCGCTCCCAGAATAAATGGGCTGCACGTCGCTCCGAATACAACCCGAGCGTGGCGGTACACCTTCAGCTTTCTACATTCTTGATCCACCCACCATAAGAACCGAAGGTAATTTCTGTACACTGACATGACTTCTATCATCTGGAAGGCCTTCCGGATATCTGCAGTGACCGCTATTTTCTTTTCCCGGAAGCGTAATAAAAGTTCGGGTATCAGCTGGACGTAATTGGTTCCCTTATGTAGGCAATCGTTGAGCGAAGGGTTTTCCCCTATTTTGCAAGAACAGTCGAATACAGGCCTGACTGGAGTTGTCAAACTGTCCTTAAACACGGGCCTGTGTGGAATGTAGTGGGCGTCCAACTCGGATTCGCTTGCTGGAACCTCTTCAATGAACTCATGCTCCAGCTCCCACTCTCTCAGTAACTTATCATAGTCTTGGAACTTCCCGACTTGAATTAACTTTGTAGTAGTTCGTTCCAGTCTTTTTATTGCCACTTCCTTGTTTGTGGGAACGCTTGGATGATCCTCGATGAATGGCAGTGGAACGGAGTAGCGGCCATCATTATTCCTGGTGATGGACTTCATGAACTTTTCTTTTGCTTCCATTTCCACTTGAAGCACCGTTTTCTTTTCAGCATCATCCTGAATTCCTAGTTTCCAATTGAAAGTTTCCAAGCTCCACATGTCTTGAATGGAGGCATCAGCAGCTGTCATTGACATGACATGCATTCCCACCAGGTTTTCCCGAGGCGCATTCTCCCATTCACCGCAAAGCGTCCATCCAAGCTTTGTTTCCAACGCCACCAAACCACACTTAAGCTCCACCTTTCTTCCAGTCAACAGTCGTCCCTCATGGTCTCCTCCGATCAGGATTTCAATGGGTGGGCTGTCATTTCCAACGTCATTGTAGTAAATGTGGTGGTGCTTCAATTCCTCGAATAGCGTAGCATTCTTCCTTACTCTTGGAATGTTGGCGGTGATGACATCGGTACTCCTAGCCTCAACATCATACGTAAATCCGCCACCATGTCGTTCCAAAGTCAGCATAAATTTGCCGTGTTTCTCCACCGGAGTCTTCTTGCCTTTAAACAAAAGGTGACAAGCACTCACTTCCCCGTGTGGTGTCAAACCCAGCTCCTGTGTTGTCGACGTCATTACATAAGACCGTTGGTTTCCTCCGTCAAAGAAAACTCTAGCTGCTCTCCGGTGACCATTCACTAGAATGTTTACTATCAAGGTCTTCAGCACCACTTCTGTTGAACATTCGACGCTGGAACAACCGGACAGATTTTCGTTAATCTGCTGCCCACCTTCTTGACTGCTACTTGTTCCATTGTTGTTGTGAACAGCTGTTGTGTTTCTCCCCGTGTTCCATTCCCTGCGTTGAGTAGGCTGCGTTTGACCTTGACCGTGTCGCTGATGTGAATTTTGTGAGTTTGTTCCGCGTGATTCACACATGATTGCGTAGTGTGGTTTCTCACAAAAATGGCACATCACACTTGCTTTGCACTTTTTTGCTGAATGTCCAACATTCAGGCACCGGAAGCAAGCATTCTTTTCTACCAGAATCTTTTTCTTTTCCTCTGGCGTCATTTTTCGTGCTTTGAAGCACTCCTGGCTTAGGTGGCTCTTGCCGCAAAATACACATCCGGTGGATGACGATGATGAAGAGTCCCCAACGTGTAGTCCAGCGAGTGATGGCACTTTTTCTTCAAGCTTCTTATCTTTTCCCTTCTTGGGCTTGCTACTTTCCTCCGAAGAAAATCCAGTCTTGGCCAGCTGGATCCTTTCTTCAATCTTGACCTCGTTCTTCATGAACTCCAGTAGGATGTCAAGTCTTGTCCTTGGGGGATCCTCCTTGCTGCCATCCTTTGAGGAAAGGGGATTTCGCTGCCACGAGAGTAGTATCTCTCCAGGGAGGCTTGACTCCACTAGCGGGAATAACCACGTGGCCGGGTCGGCTTTCTCGAGTTCCAGTGTCTTTAAAGCCCTCAAGTGAGAATCTAACTTGGTAAAGAGGGTCTCTAAAGGAATTTTCTCGGGTGCAGTTACATTTGAGATTACAAGTTTCAATAACTCACGCACATATACTTGAAGTAAAGTATCATTATTCCCAAACCTTTCCTTAAGAGCACTAACCACCGTTTGATAATTCTCCGCTGTTGGTGGGTAGCTCGACACGATTTGGTACGCCTTACTTCCCGGGACCATGCTTTGGAGGAGATAGTGGAACTTGTCCGCTTCATCCAGCTTCGGATTGAGATGAATTTTCTGGAAGGACGCCCAGAATCCCAACCACGTCTTCAGGTCACCATCAAACTTCTGGAGTTCCATCTTTGGAAGTTTGACACTGTCTCTCATGTTCCCTCCAGCAGCAGTGCTATATGTGCTGGCTTCACTGGCAGTTGGACTGATCCTTCCAGGATGTACACCGCAGGTGTCCTCGATTCCTTTCCTTATCCTCAGGTAATTCTCGGTGTATCGTTGCACCTCTTCTACCTCCTTGTCTTCTTCATCCTCACTCGCGGCGTCCGCAAAGAGCTGTTCCTGGATAGCAAGATCGCAGGCTTCTAACTTCTCATACACTTTCTGGATCATATCCCGCTTGATAAGGAGTGTATTTTTGTTGGGGTTCTCCTTCCCGAGTTCCGCATCACACTCGTTCACGAGCCTGGTCAGTTGGGTGCGGACTGGGCGGCGTTTCCTCCTGAGATCCTCCATCACGAGTCCAATCCGGGTGATTTTATGACACACTAATCACGTCGGGGTCACCACAATGTTGCGGCCAAAGTTGACTAACCGTCAGCAGTGCCGTTAGATGTTAGCGTAAACTAACGAATGAACAAACTAGAACGTGTTCAAATGCTGACTAGTGTGACCTATGACTTTTCACTTAGGATTGGACTTTTAGCACAAGTTAAATGGATGATGAGATGATGAATGATGATAAATGATAGCATAAACTATCCACAGAATAATAATTATAAGAAATGTGATTTATTGAATAGTTCGGAAAATAATAAACCACAGTTTACAAAATAATCACACGCTCAAGGAGCTACACCGTTACAAATTTGATTAGTAATTAGGCTTTACGCTCACAACTGGCTACCTACGAAAGTTCAGTAAAGTCAAAAATGACGAATAATTCTCAGCGAACGAAAAGTGCCGAATGAGTTGTGCTTGACCATTTCACACCACCGTACCAGACTGCGTGGTATCCCGCTCGCACCGTGCCAAGACTGCATGCTCATTGCGAGGAAATGATCAACCGACAAATTTACAGGGGCTTTTTAAGACAAAAGAACAAAGACAAATTTACATAAAAATACTAACGCTACTTCTAATAATAAGCTCATCCATTAACAAAATTATCAGCAATCTTTGCAGGCTTCAAAAATTGCTCAAAATATTAATTTCGTTGCCTTTTAAAATGAAACAAAACCAAAATCTTGTAGAGGTGATCACTTGGAATCGCTTCAAAGAAATTGTTGAAAAAACGCTACAGACAATTGGTCAAAGATTCACTCTTTATTTAGAAGCACAACCTTCACCAATTCTTCAAATGACCCAAGTCCAGTCAAGGAAACGCCGAAATATTATAGATCGAACTACATCGACCAACTTAACAATTTGCATAATGAGCATTGATGACAAAGTTGATATTGAAGAATCAAATAACACTGTAAATGTTTGCGTAATCGATGGAAAAACGGCCGCACGTATACAGAAATCCGGAGAAATTCACTCAACGCCTGCAGATGTTGATAGCAAAATTGGTTCTACCGAAGCTCAACCAAGCATTTTTGGAAAAGTGGAACCTGGCATAACTTTTCATTTACTTAATCAAATAGCAACAACAAAACAAGACCAAATTACGTATCAGTCACAGGATGCATGTAATGTTACAGGGAAAGCAAAGAAAGCAAAAATGGATGCTACTATCAGTTTTGAATATGAAACTCCAGCAGCTTCAAATTCCATTAACATTCAATCGGAATTACGCCAATCATTATTTAAAGACGGAAAAACAGTATGCGATATTTCCATACGTGGTGTTGGCAATCGGTATTCAACAGAAGATGCCAAGAAAGTAACACAACTCTGCTATTACTTTCTTATCACTACTAACGTAGTTCTGAAATATCTAGAGAAACCCATAACTGTCAAAGTAAGACAAGAGATATTCATACCATAGTGTTAAATTGTTGTTATTTGAATCTGGCATTGTATTTAGATAGGTTGTTACTAAATACAATAATTTTTTTAAACGTATTAGGCCTGGACCCTGTCATCTCCAATTGTTGTTATTTCGCATTCTCGACAATATGCAGATGCGTTCGGAACTATCTCCCACAATATGTTTTTCTCTGATGAATCTGCTATTTCACCGGTTTTGGAATCTGATGGGTCTATTGATGAATTATTGGATGTTTTACAATACCAATTTACAAAATACACCAAATATGCCCCGAAAGGGAAACAGGAACAGTTTCTGAAATTTACTGAAGCCCAGTATAAATTTGCGAAACAGATTTTAGAGGAACACAAGTAAGAAATGGATTGGCTATATGTAGTACATAATAATATTTGCATAATATATTTGCATTATTTTGTTTGAAACAGGATGCACCATAATTGTGGCCATTCAGAGAAAGCTATATCTTTGAACTGCTTTTTCTCTGGAAGTATGACTTATGATGGACAACAGTTCGACCATTCTATTTGGAACTGGTTTTACGCAACTTTTAAAGTTATCAAAAGGCCAATCATACACACAGGATGGGCAAAAGGTTATATTCAAGGTTATATAACAAGACAAGACGCGCACAACTTTCTTCTTAGATTACCGGAACAATGTAGCCATGGTCACACGGGTAACAATTTCAACGATGAAGCTTCAATTGCTCATGCTGCTCATATTACCAGTGATAATGTTGGGGATGCAAATGTTTTGGTTGACAAGGAAGATTTGAAACTTGATAACGAATTTGTTGAAAGTAAGGACAAACAATTTAACAATGTGATATTTTAGCGTGACTAATAATATAACATTAATATGTAATAATGTAATCTTATTTGAAATATACTTAACATTGAAATTTGATTTAGGATATTTGATATTTATCTATACTTAGAATTGCTACAGGATATGGGAGCTGAAATACCACTGCTATCACATACGGAACTGGCTGACTTGGTTTCCAGCATTTCAGAGGAAATTTCTCAGTCTACTGGTGAAGCCCTGCAAACCTTTGAAAAAACTTTTGACAGCATTTCCCAATTTTCAACTAAAGCCTCAAATTTAGAGGCTTCAGAGCCAACGGTTGGAACGTCGAAGATTCTGAATGAGACAAACGAAATGGGTGACAATGTTTTGCAGCTTTGCAACGCAAAACTACAATTTTCAGGAAAATTACTACAGACTAATGATAGCGTGCAGGCCGCTGGCCGATCAATAGACTTTGAAGGCAAAGTCATGCAAAATTGCAGTGAAAGTCATAACCTTGATAGCAAATATGTTTTTGTGGAATCTGGATATCTGACTGTTGGAAATAATACAATGCAAGTTAGAAAGGGATTCTTGGAGATTTGCACCGAGTCTCCTTCAGCCAATCAATGCTTGACGTTGCCTACTGGAAATCAAATTGTGTCAGTAAGCAACCAAAATGTTCAAGTGGGCGACTGCCTGATCCGATTTTCTGAGAAAAAATTGGGCGAGCTTTGTGTGGAATATATTAATGCAGGTAATGTTTATTTGCAGTTATGGACTTACGGATTTTTAAATACAAAATAAATGTATATAAATGTATAATAATGTATGTAAATCAAACTTATATTTTTATCCAGAGAAAGTTGCCATGACTGATTATCTGAAGCTGGACTGGACTTCTGAAGACTCCTCTCAAGAAAGCCTATGTGAAAAGATGCAAGCATATAAAAACGTTGTCTTGCCGGATTACACGCGTGTTCCTGTGAATCAAGCTTTTCAGCTGAAACTGAATGAAAACAAGCAACGAAGAAAATCAACACCATGAGATGATTCTGAGCTGCTGGCTTGGCTACTTAAATACAATCACAATTCTAATAATCCTAATTCTGAGCTTTTTGGATTGGTTACGAAAAACTACTAGTACAAGTAATAATACTGTGGTCAGAATGCTGTACAAATATTATATATAATTACTTAAAACATGTTAACTATATTCAATTTTATGTAATAGGAAAAGCTTTAAACTTGAAACATGCCTAGTCTTGTTTTGGAACTTGATTTGAAATTGAGTGTGACATTTACCTAAAATTCTATGCTTTAAAAATGTAACCAAAATAAGTAAACGTCTTACTGTGTACTTTAATTATAGATAATTATACTTAAATTTTTCATTTCGAAGACGTATACTTAACCCAACATATCTGCAACATTAAGTATGAAACATTGTGCCAAAATTTTTCCCTAGTTTGTAAAAAACACGAGAGCTTGTACTCATTGTATTTAAGAAAATATGACGAGCTTTTATACGCAATTTTTCAAACAAGTAAGCAGATCTAACAATCTTAGTGAAAGTGATTATGGTTGCTTGCTAATCCAGAAGATATGCAACATGCATGACTTTTCAGTTTTCTCTTGTTCAACAGATACAATATATACATAAAGCAATGAATGCTAATCATGACTTAATCTAATGTGATAAATTAGTTAGTATATAGTACAATTACATATCTTGCCAATCTTTTTTAAATGAAATTTGTATGTACAAAATTATGTACGAAAGAGAGACAAAAATTGCTATTGGTATATACAATGAAATTTCCTATAATAATAAGTCTGCATTGTCGATTTGGTTCCCACAAACAAAGGTGGTTGTTAAACCAACGACAGCGTGATACATACTACATACGAATGTGATAAAAAGGTAATCCATTTCTAGGCTATAGACTTCTAGATGTAAAAAGTTTTTTTCTAATATTTATGACTACTTCTATCTACTTTTGTATGAAAAAATATTTTATAATTTTCCTACAAAAAATCACAACAGGTAATGCGGACAAAATTGAGAATGCATTGCCGTTCTGAAAAACTGAATGCAAAATCCATGATGGTTTTAATATTTTTGCAATTGGTTTGATTTTCAAATATTTTGGATGGATAATGATAATGGAATTTACTAAGCTGAGGGGTAATTAGGTTTACGTTTATGGGTATAGGCTACATAAAGAAATGAAACATTTATGGGCATTTATAATTTTGAACTAGGCCATCGTTTGGGGCATTGTGAAAATCCATTTTATCGAAATTTTATAAAAATGTTGTTGTAGTACTTAACATATTATATTATATGAACAATAAAAACTTTAATTAATTCAATCTTTACTTGAAATGTTTTTGAAAAGATAACAATTAGGTTAATTATTATACACTCATGTATAATCAGTCATAATCCATTCTACTACTGGAGACAAGCCTTCCCTAAAATGTGGCAAGTAGCTGTTAGATGCGAGAAACTTCCGGTTATTGCTCCAGTGGCACTAGCACTCGTTTCAATATCTCCAATAACATGGTCATCCAGCAACGTCTGGCTTCTACCAATCTGAATAGGATCCTTGGTCGCCCATTGCTAAATCAGCTCATCCGTAGTTTGTTCAAAAGTTGACACCATCATTGGACACACGTATTCACCAGGCTTGCTTTCAGTTCCAAGACAGAACAGAGTAACATCCACGTGCACGCTGTAGATAATATTGCCATTGGGGTAAATCCGGATAAAGTAGTTGGGTTGAATCACAGTATGAATGCGTCCTTCAACTTCGTCAATGAAAAATAAGTCGGGTTTCCAAAGACGGGCCACCGCCTCGGGGGTGGTTAGCGTAATGTACTGGAACTTGGGGCAACCCCTTAACAAACTGCTGTACTGAAGTCGGGGGTCGTTCCAGTTTTGTCGCCAGTACATTGATAAATTTCTTTGTTGACCTAACCAACCCGATTAATTATTGTTAAAATTGTTTTAAGATTGAAAGTTAATTATGATTAAAATCCGAGAATACATTTTCTGGACCAGTTTTTTATCCGGATTTCAAAACTGTAACGGAAGTTCTAGGATTTTAAACCGTTGAGGGGATCAAAACGTATTAAATGAATGAGGGTAATGTGAAACAAGTACAGAATTTAAGTGACTCTTCAAGTTTATTGATTATTTATACCTACTAATGTTTTTGGAACAATTAATCAATTCAATCAATCAATCAATTCTACGGTGTTTCTTTAGCTTTCTCCTCAAAAACGGTTTTATCCCCGAAGGAAATCATCCCCTGTAATTGTGTTGCTTGGTCTCTTGGTCCTCATTAGTGTCAAGGTGACACTGTCAAACGCTTCAATGGTGTCCAATTTCGTCCTTTCACATTTCCTTGGTCCTTCCTCCCCGTTAAAGTTCAAATTAAGCTGAATCACCATCTTTTTCATCTCCCCAAGCCCAGTACCCTCTTTTTCGTCTACAAGCCCGCCTCCCAGAGGACCGCCACCCCCTCCAAAATCATTGGCAGCCTAATCCACCCTCCAAAGTCAAACGTAACCACTTGCTGTTTAATCCTACTCCAATAAGCAATCCCAATCCTTTTAGGATCAATTTCCGGTGTCTATTGGACAATTCTGTTGCTCACCCAGAAATTAATCACTTTACTGGAACAGACCTGCTCCTCACTCCAAGTTAACATCTTCATGGGTGGTTCAGGTTAAAAGTTAACTCTTCATGGGGCACTTGGAGACAAAATCTTTATTCGGTTGACTGGTTACCATACGTTCCGAAGTCATCTTTTCCATCCGATTTCTTCCTAATCTTGTATATATTTTTGAAGTTACATTTTTACAGAATACATTTCAGATTTCCAAGGTCACATTGACAGAACCCGTGCAATGCAGACAGACGTAATAAAATGTATTATCTCAACCGACA